>CAUYQU010037811.1:0-22709 GCA_963574635.1 Cheracebus regulus
AAAAAAAATAAAAAAATAAAATAAAATAAAAACCCTAGAAGAAAACCTAGGCAAAACCATTCAGGACATAGGCATAGGCAAGGATTTCATGACTAAAACACCAAAAGCATTGGCAGCAGAAGCCAAAATAGATAAATGGGATCTAATTAAACTCCAGATCTTCTGAACAGCAAAAGAAACAATCATTAGAGTGAACCAGCAACTAACACAATGGGAAAAAAATTTTGCAATGTACCCATCTGACAGAAGGATAATATCCTAAATCTACAAAGAACTAAAACAAATTTACAAGAAAAAAAAAACAAACCCATTCAAAGATGGGCGAAGGACATAAACAGACACTTTTCAAAAGAAGACATTTATGAGGCCAACAAACATATGAAAAAATGCTCATCATCACTGATTATTAGGGAAATGCAAATCAAAACTACACTGAGATACCATCTCACACCAGTTAGAATGGTGATCATAAAAAAATCTGGAGACAACAGATGCTGGAGAGGATGTGGAGAAATAGGAACACTTTTACACTGTTGGTGGGAGTGTAAATTAGTTCAACCATCGTGGAACAGTGTGGCAATTCCTCAAGGACCTAGAATTAGAAATTCCATTTGACTCAGTAAACACATGTTCATGGGTTTATCCAGTCTTCTTTTATTGTTATTGTCCTAATCACCTTTATAAGAACTAGCTTTCTGACACTAGAATGGCCATTATGTTCCTTGACTGCAGGAACCACACTGACTTTGTTTACTGCCGTATTCCAGCTAGTAACCATACAGTCTGGCACAGAGTTGATGCTTAACCAATATTTTTTGAATAATATATTTCAAACTTGTGGAAGCCCATGGACTTGATGAGAAACCAAAGATGACAATACCCCTAGGTTTGTCTTTATTTTCCTCAGCAGTTTTCTGATGTTGATACTATCCACTTACAGCATTCTGTCAGGAGGCCTATATGATGACTGGAACACATGAAGGCTTAAATTACCCAAACTCTGCTTGCCAGATATTCTTATACCAAGCCTAGCAATGTACCTGGTTCTGCCTCAAATATTCACGTGTTACTGCAGATACATAATGGTGTGGGTGGGAATATGTGCGAACATGCTTTTGAAATTGTTGAACTATGAAATATTTCAGTACAATTACATTCACCCATCCTTCACTTCATCTCAGATATATCTGAAAAAATGTAGTCTATTTTATAGTCACATGATTTCTATCAAAAATTAAATAAATAAAAGGCACAGAGGATACCTTACTGTCCCTGGATCCAACTCTATACATTGTCCAATATAAAGGAAAGGAAAGAAAAGAAGAAAATAAAAGAGAGAAGGGAGGGAGGGAGGGAAAAAGAGAGAAAGAAAGTGAGATAGAGAGAAAGAGAGAGAAAGCCAGCCAAAATCATACAATGAACCTTTCTAACGTTTTAAATTTCTAATGTTCTCCTGTCTCCCTTCCCCCAATTATTCCTCAAGAAAGGAAAGGGGGATACTCAATATGTAAGTGTCCCTATGTGACAGATGCTTTATGTGTAGGATCTACTTTAACACAACAATGCTGGCATATAGATGTTACTTACAGTAACACATGAGACTACTGGAAATGAAGTGAACTTCCCAAGGTGCATTTAATTAGTGAACATCAGAGTGAGGATTTGAATCTTTGCCTGTTTGATTTTAAAACTTGTGTATTATATCTCAGTATAGTAAATGTGCACTGAAATTTACACACCCTTAAAGCTATCAGATCTGTTTAACCATTTTTTTTTCTCATCCGTATTTTAATTACTGTGCTGTTTTCAGACTTTTTCATGGTGACAGTGGAATAGTGTGGGAGACCTCATTAAGGGAACTTTTCAAAAAGGGAATTTATAATGTGTAGCTAAAAACTATGTAAGTGTTTAAGTATCTACTTTGCTACTTCAGTTTTACAGCTTATTTAGTTCCAAATGGCAGAATTATTGAAGTAAACTTTTCACTGAGTAGAAATGTTCTCTTACAAATAAAAGTTCCTTGCTTTTGAAAGTATGATGTTGGAGCAACCTAAAGTGTACTACAGAAGCCTGTTAGAACAGATTACTTGAGTCAGCAACTCTGTACAGACACAATCTGAAAAATGTGTGAATTTGGGTAAACACTTCTGGATACCGAACATTTCTGGGTTCCAGCCTGGTTTAGGGGCATATTTTAAATAAACAGATACCATTCACTGCTCTTTTCTATCTGTGGCTGTAATTTTTTAAACTGTTGAAAGAATAGGCTAACCTTTGCACAGAGCACAAACATAATAATTCCCCATGAGTTATTCGGGCTGGGGATTACATATAATTTTGTTGCCTATTATTTCATAAGATTCAGGTTAAAAACCAGTAACACTATGTAATATGACGATTGCCTCTAAATGTTTCCTGGAAGGGGTGGTGGAGGAAGAAAACATCAAAGCTGTGGTAAGTGGGGAACATTTTATGTAAAATTAAACTCTTAACAGAGTAGGATCATAAGTGGTGAAAAATATGTGTGTGGTTATATGTTTAATCTATACCCTGAGGGTGAGTCAGTGCCAGATTAGCCATTTGAAAAATGATTAAAACCTGTAGATTAGACATTTACAGTTAAATATATTTTTATTGAATGTTTTCTTCTACACAAGCATGATGAAGCAAGCTTACTTTTTATTCTAATAATCAAATGTTATCAAAAATAACTCATTCATATTTATATGTCCACTTTGCATTATTTTTGACTCATAGTATGCAGTATATATTTAATTGAATTATAATTTTATATTTTGTCACAGTTGTACACAAACTACAATCCTTTTTACTCTAATCAGATGTACTACATCTAAAGCTGAATGAATTTTGTGTATTTCATTAATTACCTTTGCACATATAGGGATTTACTTTAAATAAATTAAATTTGGAAACTTCAAAACATTAATAGTTTTTTATTATTATTTTACCTTCTAGCAAGAGGAAAGGAATGAAAACCAACTTTTAATGAATACCTATTATGTGCTGTTCCAAACAACTTGCACAAATATTATCAGTCATAGCATTGTTCATATACCAGTAGATGGTGCTATTATTACCTAACTTCACTAAAACCATAACCTCTTGCTTTTTCTTACATTCATTGCAGTGGGTTTTACATTGCAAAGCTTATACATCCAAATAATGATTACCTATTTTGTTAATACAAAATAAAAATTATATTTTAGAACTATGGATTTTAGAATAGTGTCCAAATAGCAACCTATGTCTTGAATTTTGTTCATACAAATTCTTTGTAATAGGAAGAGGCAAGAATCTTCTTCCTCTAAAATCTAGTCACGAGTCCTGAATTTATCCCTGGGGGTCATGTAGAAAAAAATCTGTTCATTTATTATTCAGTAATTATTCATGGAGCATATTCATTTCCTAGGGTTGTTGTAATAAAGTACTACAAACTGGGTTGCTTATAACAACATCTATTTATTTTCTCCCAGTTCCAGAGATTAGAAAAACAAAATCAAGATGTTAGCAGGGCCATCCTATCCTTGAAGGCTCTAGGGCAGAATCTGTTCCATGCCTTTTTCTTAGCTTCTTGTATTCCCAGCAATCCTTGGCATTCCATGGCTTACAGGTGCATTGCTTCCATTTCTGCTTCCAGCATCACACAGTGTGTGTCTGTGCGTTTCTCTTCTTATAAGGACACCAGTTATATTGGATTAGAGTGCATCCTAATGATATCATCTGAACTTCATTACCTCTGTAAAGATCCTATTTCCAAATATCACATTCACAGCTACTCTGGATTAGGATCTCAACATATTTTTTGAGAGACACAATTCAACTCAAAACACTAAGCCTCTATTCTACTACAGGATTTAGATTAGTGAGGAGCAAAAGGAGAACCATAAAGATGAAATAACTCCACTTTCAAGGATTTCAGTGGAAAGAAAAGTCCATAAATGATTAGTACATGTTTAAAATAGATAAGCCAAAATGTTACGAGAATATAGAGAAAGAAGTAACCCAGCTTAACTAGGTAAGTGGACTAAGACCTCACAGAGGAGGTTCATTCGAGCTGGGTTTTTCTTCCTTTTGTTAATTTTCTGCTTAAGTATAATAAACTTTGTATTCAACGTTTATCATTGAAGAATATGAAAAAGATAAAGCAAACACAAATCATGTATTGAACTTTCACCCAACAATACAATAGTTACTAATTTGGTGAATATTTTCCAATGTTTTTTCTATGCATGTATAAAAACTTTTATGCAAAAGAGCCAGATTTAACACAATGCTTTGTAAGCCTTTCTTTTAAATTTAATAAGACCACAATAATATATTTTTTAATTCATAAAATATTCCTTTTAGATGTTTTTTGAGTTACATAGTAGTCTGTTTTGCAGATAGAGCTCAATTTACTTAAACTGTTACAGAAACAAAATATTATTTTAAATTTTTTATTCTTAAAAATAATGCAGAACTTTTCATCATCATGATCAAAATATTTCATACACCACTAAATATTTTCTAAGAGTAAACTATAAGCAATTGAATTATTGGATAAAATAATTTTTTAAATTATTAGATAAATATTACCAAATTGCCCTCCAAAAACTACCTCTAATTTTTCTTACTGGTGAAGTTTCTAATTCAGTATGTTGTCAATATTGTGTATGTTTTAAAATCTTGGATGTTTGATTAGTCGAAAATTGTATATTGATTTGATTTTCATGTCTTTGATTTTTACTGAGGAAATTTTTTTTATGTCTGTTGATCATATGTATTTCTGCTCTTAGCAATATTTCAAAAGATAAGATTCATGAAGTCGAATACTTTATCTGTCTTTCAAGCTGCTGCACAGGAAAAGAAACAATCAACAAAGTAAACTGACAACGTGCAGAATGGGAAAAATATTTGCAAAATATGCCTCTGATGAAAAGCTACCATCTGGAATCTATAAGAAACTCAAACAACTCAAGAACAACAAAAAACAAATAACCCCATTAAAAAGTGGGCAAAGGACATGGACAGACATTTTTCAAAAAAAAAAAAAAAAACATACAAGTGGCCAACAAACACAGGAAAGAATGTTCAGCATGACTAACCAGAGAAATGCAAATTAAAACCACAGTGAGATACCATCTTACACTAGTCAGAATGGCTATTACTAAAAAGTCTAAAAACAATAGATGTTGGTGAGGATGCAGAGATAAGGGAATGCTTATCTACTGTTGGAGGGAATGTAAATTACTAAGACCTTTATGAAGAACAGTGTGGAGATTTCTCAAAGAACTGAAAAAATAGAAATACCATTTGATCCAAGAATCCTATTACTGGGTATATATCCAAAGGAAAAGAAATCATTATATCAAAAAGATATTAGCATTCAGATGTTTATCACAGCAATATTCACAATAGCAAAGATATGGAATCAACTTAAGTGTCCATCAATGGAGGACTGGATAAAGAAAATGGGACACACACACACACACACACACACACACCCACCAAGTAAAAGTACTCTCAATAAAAAATAAAATGTCTTGTGCAGCAACATGGATGGAGCTGGAGGCTATTATTCTAAATGAAATAACTCAGAAATGAAAAATCAAATACCACATATTCTCACTTATGAGTGGGAGATAAACAGTGGGTACCATGGATATGCAGGATGGAATAATAGATACTAGAGACTACAAAAGGTGGGAGGGGCTATGCCCAGTGACTCATGCCTGTAATCCCAGCACTTTGGGAGGCCAAGGCAAGCAGATTACTTGAGGCCAGGAGTTCAAGGCCAGCCTGGCCAACATGGCTAAATACCATCTCTATTAAAAATAAAAAAATTAGCTGGGCGTGGTGGCAGGCACCTGTAATCCCAGCCACTAGGGAAGCTGAGGTGCAAGAATCTCTGAAACTTGGGAGGCAGAGGTTGCAGTGAGCCAAGATTGCACCACTGCACTCCAATCTGGTTGACAGAGTGTCTTAAACAAACAAACAAGGTGGGAAGATGAGATGGTGGGAAGGTAGTGAAGGAGTGAAGATTGAACAATTGCCTATTGGGTATGATGTTACTATTTGGGTGACTGATACACTAAAAGCCCAGGCCTCACCACTATGCAATAAATGTATGTAAGAAACCTGTACTTGTATACCCCAAATAAATAAAAATTTTAAAAATTCAAGTATATGTAAATAGGGAGCTGGAGGCCACTATCCTAAATGAAATAACTCAGAAGCAAAATGTCAAATGTCACATAATCTCAGTTATGTGTGGGAGTTAAACAATGGGTACCATGGACATGCAGAGTGGAATAATAGACATTGGAGACTACAGAAGGTGGGAGGGGCCAGGCACAGTGGCTCCGGCCTGTAATCCCAATAGTAGGCATACTATGTTTACTGAGCAAGTACTAAACAAATATTTATTGAATGCATTCAGGCATTACTTAATTTCTTTTTTAAGAAATTAAAAAATATATTTGGATTTTTAAGCAATGTTTACATTTTTCTTATTAAATAGTAAGTTCTGTGTATGTTTTACAAACACTTAAATTCCCAATTATGTTGTGAATATTTTCCCCATATTTTGATTTGTCATTAAGTTTTGCTTAATATGTTTTGGACCGATTAAAAATTTTAATTTTTATTTCTGTGTAGCAAATCAAATAATATTTTCTCTATGTATCATGTCTTTGGTGTTTTCTGAAAAAGACTTTATTCTGAGGGTAACTATTCACTATCAATTGTAGGAAGTAATTTAGAAAGTAACTGTCAAACTCATTTTCTCTCAAGTTCTTAATATTGTAGGATCATTTCCTAAGTGATTTAAAATTCCAACTTCATTATATCAAAGTAATACTTTGGTAATAGTAATCCTAAAGCTAGGAATTATTGGTGCTTATTGTGTTAATCATTTAATATGCATTAGCCTGCTTAAAAATTATAATACTTTTAGTATCTTGCAATATGTGTTATGTCATCATCATTATCTCTGCTTTACAACCAAGGAAACAGGAGCTAAGAGAAATTAATAAAACTCATATATATTAAGTTTGTTTCTGAAATCATGCTTTCTCGTCATTGTTGCATCAAAACATTGATTATTAGGTGCTTTGATTATTATACTTTCAACAATTTCACATCAAGTAGAAGGATGGACCAACTTTTTGAATATAGGTTTCTGTTTGACATGTTCTCCATACACAATCTAACCTAGTCTTCATCCCTGGTGTTTTTGTTCACATTTTTCCAGTTGAAACAGCAGCTTAAAAACTCCAACAGATCCAATCACAGCTACTTTTGAATTTGTTGAGCTCTCATAGCAAAAGAAATTCTTGGAGGTTTGTTTCTTGTCTGTATCATGAGGAACACCTCGGACCTCCTCGACTTGCTCTCTGAAATACCAGCTACCTTAAGGGAGGAAAGTGGCAGGTTGGTTTTGGTGATTTATTTTTACCTGTGCCCACATGCAGTATATCTAACAGATATCCCTAGAGTTTCTAGCATGTATGAACTATTCATCCCTTATTTTCCAATCCCAAGGTATTTGTTTTTTAATTTTTGTATCATTTTGGTCATTTCAGTGAGGATTTGGGTGTATAATAGGACATTATATGTTTATATAAATACAAAATTATCTTTTAAGGATGAGTAAGTGTAGGCAGAAAAGAGGATAAGGCATTCTAGGTAGGAAAATAATACATGGCAAAGTGTAGGAATAAGAAAGAAGTCTGGAACTGATATGGTTGCAATTAGAAAGACATAATTTGGAAAACTGGAATCAGCTGGTGATTTTGTATGCCCAGCTGAGATGTATGGGCTTTGTTCTTTAAGAAGCCAGGAGCCATCACAATCTATTCTCTCTACAAATGATGATCCTGCCAACACATAAAACAGTTATCATATTTCCCTTGAGATTGTCTTGACAAACTAATATGCCTGGTTTCTTTCTTTTTTCATCACATAATATAATTTGATTTCTTCATTTTTTTTATAGTTCTCCTATAAACATACTTCAGCTTATCTGTGACAGTTGCTATAGTTTATCCTGTATCCCTCTGCATTTTAAAAATGCTGCTTTCTCATATAAAATATCTTGGAAACAGAGACTTTTTTTCTCTTTTTTTATTCCCTCTCTCCTCCCACCACACATAAAATACCTGAATTATCTTATTAACAGAGTAGACATTTTATTAATTATTGTTCATGAATAAAGAAATGTTTTATTGGTAATATTGCCAACCAGTTTATATCTAATAGTGATCCTGCAGACCTCTTATTCTCTTTCTCTCTGTCCAAGAAAGCAACAGAGTAGATGTTCTTATAAGTGTCTGAAATGAGGTGATACTCAAAGATCAAAAGTAGGAGAGAGGCAAGCTGTCAATTGGGCCTGTCAATTAAATACTGACTTATAAAATTCCAGATTTTTTACCCTGAAATCAAAATGATAATGTTTTTAGAAATTTTAAATACTTTATTCTACTGTTTTCTGAAAGCTGGGCTAATAGCAAAGCTAAATTATTACTGTGCATTTATTAAACCAAAATAGAAAGAATTCAAGTTTCCAGAAAAATTTTCTGCTTGTTACATTCCTTAAATTGTCTCTAGCCATGCAGAATATCTTTAATGAATTTGTTGTTAACTTGGACACGGCATGGAAAAACTTTTGCAGCTGTACCAACTTAATTAGGAAAAAAAAAAACAATGGCTAACTGTGATACAAAAAAGGCGGGGTAAAAACAAACACACCCCAAAGACTCTAAGCAAATTTCCTGAGGGTCAGCCAATGGAAATTTGGAATGTTGTTTAATTATGTACGTGCAACCATTCTTGTTCAGAGGTAAAGTGTAACATATTAAAGTGATTTTTTTGTTTTTGTTTTTGTGTTCTGAGACAGCATCTTGCTCTGTCACCTAGGCTAGAGTGCAAGGGTGTAATCTTGGCTTACGGCAACCTCTGCCTCCCAGGTTCAAATGATTCTTGTGACCCAGCCTCCTGAGTAGCTGAGATTACAGGTGCCTGCCACAATGCCCAGCTAATTTTTGTATTTTTAGTAGAGAAGGAGTTTCACTATGTTGGTCAGGCTGGTCTCGAACTACTGACCTCAAATGATCCACCTGCATTGGACTAAAGGCATGAGCCACCACACCTGGCCTAATATTCTGTTAAAGTTATCTTTTACCGAAATACCTGGATCAAGAAGAACTTGGAGAAAAATAAAAATCTCCTTTTGAAAATTAGTAAGGAAAGACATACTTTAGGAATAGTTGGCAAGTCTTCTATAGCAAAGAATAGCTCCCTGAAATTTCAAGTCATCTGTGACTGTAAGGGATGCTGTGTGAGTACATGGGGTTGGAGAGGAGTCTTGACAAGCACCTCACTGTGCTGTTCTGTCATGGTCAGTGGGTGGCATCATTTTTGATAATGAAGCTTGTTAATATAAGCAAATGAGAACACTGATAAGAAAAAATTCAAGAAGGAATAACAGAACATGGTGAAATCTGAATTTTAAAAAGAATGTAGATGAGTGTGATTATGATTGAATGTTAAAAGTACTTGAGTCTTAACTTTGGCTGAGTCCTTAATAGGTATGTGCAAACTACTCCTGGCTTCAAAATGAGGTGTGAGATTACTAGATGAGGCTTGCAAAGGACATGGTCAAAAGCTAGTTTTCTGTAGGTATTCACCCACATTGAAGATACAAAAGGGCAGAAACAGAGATTAAAAGAGGTTTTATTGGAATGACTGTCGGAGAATTGGGAGTCCTCTACCTCCTACCCCCTTATTCTGCCCAGGAAAATAGGCATCAAAAAACAAAAACAAAATAACAGAAAAAAAAAAAAGGAAGAAGAAGGAGGAGGAGGAGAGAAGAAAGAGGAATAAGAAGCAGAACAATAACAACAACAGCTACACCAAGAGCTTTGTAATGTCCTTTGCTGCTTGGAAAATACAAGACAGTCTCAAGCCAGACAAATTGAAGGGTAGCCGACTGACTGTGACTGGTTGGCTGACTGGCTGCTGGCTAAAGGAACTAAGAGAAGCTGATACATTAGCTATCTCTTAGATAGGGGTAGACTATTCTTCCAGAATTTGTTGAGGAAAAGAATGCATAAGAGTCTCTCATCTACCAGATAAGAGGGGTGAGAAAAGGAGAAGCAGGTTGAGTAACATTGGTCTTCAAGAAGATTGCCTGGAGACATGATCGATCTAGAGAAGAAAGAAGCAGGAAGTGTAATATAGATTTTTAGGAGCTGAGGGTATGCATTGCCCTGCACAAAAGGAACTTTGAATAGATGATTCTCAGCAATGGGATTATCTCTAAAGAACCTTGAAAAGCATCTCAAAAGAAAAATAGAGCTTTAAACACGGGCTAAGCCCAGAGAATGTCAGTTCCAGTTCTCTATGTCATTGTCTGACAGTCTAAACATTTTCCCTTCCTTCCTCTTTTCCCCAAACCCCAGCGACTTCACCTTGAATGGAAACCATGGGTTAGCAAGCTGGGAGAAGAGAGAGAGAAGCATAAAACACAAAAACGGAGAGGAAGCTGACCCTCCCTTGAGCAGGTTCAAGCTAAGGAAGAGAGAAGAGTTGACATAGATGTAATTGGAAGTTTTTACAACTACACTGAGATTGGTCATTTTAATATTAGAACTGTGACTTAGGAAACTAAAATGACCAGAGGTTTTTCTGAGAGTGACCAGTAGTCAACATTATTTGTTCTAAAGTGCATTTAAAGCTGACTCGAACCAGCCTCACAGAATGGGTTTGAATGAGCAACTGTTTCCTGGTTGCACATGAATCCTTTTTGTTCAGTATAATGTGATTAGCTGCCTGCCTCTCATTAAAGCCCCCTAGGTTATGGATGTGAGGCCAGTTGGCTCCATTCATGATCTCAACATTCTTCTAGATCCAAGAATAAATGGACCCCTGCATCCCTACATAGTTCAGTAGCTCAGGACCCAGTTACCTTATTTATCTAAGGGAAATATTGCTCTAAAGCCCCTCTAACCTTGCTCCTTACACCTTGTCTGAATAGCCAATCTTTTGCATCCTTCCTTGTCACCAAGCCTCCATCTTGTTTTCCAAATCTAAGTTCAGTTTTTATTTTCCCTGACATTCTCCAGCTATTCTTACTGAGGCCTAAGCTTCAGTCCCCCTGGCTAGACTAACACATGTTGCCAATCCACCTGCCAGTTAGCCCTCCTTACAGCTTGTTTCTAGACTTCTTGAGCTCTGCAGAGTTCACCTACCAGGACATCCTACTCCTTTACAAACCTCCCTGATAAAAGATTTCTGCCCAAACTTCTCCCTGGACCTGGCTCTACATTCCCTGTCTTTACCAAGGCAGACTCTCTATGTTGAGCCTCTCTGACACTCCTTACTTGATACTTAAAAAGCCCAAGTTACTGTCCCATGACAATGTTTCTACTTCTCCTGGCCCAAGAGCCCCTAATCACCAGGCACAAGCCCCTTCCTTCAGTCTGCTATGCTTTGATTAAGGCCATGTAAGACATTTTCCTCAATTTACGAAATAATTAGTTAATCCTTTAGTTTATTTGTTTCGGAGTAAGAAAGAAACGTATCCTTAAGTGTCTTATATGATAGATGACCATTTATGCATATGTAAATTGACTGAAAGTTCAATTTAAATAAAAAACTACTTCTGCATTAATTGCTCTTATGCTTTTCTATTTCTTTCTTACCCAACCCTCCTGAATGACAGTTATAACAGAGAGAGGCCTTTTCTCTAATAGCAGGCCAATTTACCAAGTACCAGGAAAATAATCTTTTTCCATATTGAAGGCTGTTTCTAGGCAGCAGTGATACGTTGTAGAACAGGTATATTAACATGCTTAGATTTTATTGTATACTCAAATTTGTGATGTATTACCTACACCAACTTAATCAGCAGGAGAAGCAATATATCTGTAATACTAAAGATGTAAAAATATGGGTTTGGATTTACACATTTGTACCAAGAAAATTCTCTTCCTTTTTGTTCTCTTTCTGTTCCACTCAGATCCTATCCAATACCTCCCTGTGGCAGTTGTATAGCAAAGCCTGCCTTGAAACCATATCCCACATTCTGGGTTCCTTCAGTTCTCATAGCATTTGACAGTAAAGTGCTAGAACAATATTAAATTTTAAAGATAAGGTTTGGCTGCAAGAAGTGGGAAAACCAAAACAACAGTGGTTTAAGCAAGATTTTTTATTTATCTCACATGTGTTCTCCATGAGTACTATGATGACTCCATGATCATCAGAGATCCAGACTCCTCCTGGATTTTTGCTTTGCCATCTTCAATACCTGGCTTTCATCTTAGGTGCAAGGTGGCTGCTTAGGTTCCAGTCATGAGGTCCACAGTCCCGCTGGCAGGAAAAGAAATGACAGAGCATATTCCTTCCCTTTAAGGACATTTTCTAGAAGTCACACAGGACACTTTTGCTAAATTTCATTCACCAGACTTTAATGACATGACCCCATCTGGCTGCAAAGAAAGCTGGGAAGTATAACCTTTATTCTGGAGGAACACATGCTTGATGAATTTGGGGGTTTTATTACTAAAATGGAAAGGGAGGAAAGATTCTCAGGCAACAGCAGTTCCTAATACAACTTTCCATTTTACATTTTGGCAGAAACCTGTTTTCTTTAGATTACTTTTTTATTTATATCTACTCGCTTATAAAATACTACAAGACTTTTAGTTCTCTTCTTATGTTTTATTTTATACCCATGAATTGAATATCATGTCAGTAACGATACAATTATTTTTAATTTCATTGTCACCATAATTAACCTTAATATGACATCTTGCCTGAGTTTTAAGTAAGAAGATACTGAATAAATATTTTCTTTGATGTATTTGTAATATAAAACATTGCATTAAGAATGCAGATATATTTATTAATAAAATAAAGCATATTATGTCACAGTCTAGATTATCCTTCATTATTACTCACTTAGACTCTTTTAATAATTACCCATCTCAAACTCTTTCTCTTAAATATATTGAAAACATGACTACTGGAAAAATTTCCCTGAAATGTAATTATGATAATGTACTTCTCCATGTAAAAACCACAATGCTTTCCTTACTTCCTATAGAATAAATCAATTTTCTTAGCCTAGAATGTACTGCTCCCCATAATCTGATCCAAACCTTTGCCTTTAGGCTTGTCTTTCATTAAATGCTTTGTAAAAGACTCATCCTTAGTGAAATATTCCTTACTCCCCTTAAGTGCCTGACTCTTATACCCTCTCTAACATTGCTTATGAAGTTTTTTCTGCTTTGACTAAGGACCCCATCCCACCCCCATCACCAGTTTCTTCTTCCTCTACATATGTTATCATCTCTTTAAGGATCTGTGAAATGCCACCTTCTCCACAACATCTCTGGCTCACCACCAATACTTCTCTTAAACTTATTACCATAGGAGTTTGCACATCTCTTGTTCTCTTACCATATCACACGTTTATTAAATAAATAAATTTCATTTAATTTTAATTCACCCCACAGCACTTTGTAGATAAAATTTATGCAGTAAATATTTATTGAATGAATGAATTAATAACATAATTCATTGGCTTTGTCCACAAGTTAAAGCTCCTTAGAAGCAAAACCTGTATCACAAGTAATAAAGAAGCACATTTAGTCTCTCAATTTGTACTTTCAGCTTAAATTTAGTAACAGACAATAGGAAGCATTACTACTTGATACCAAATGAATGATTCACAAATGAATTCAGAATCAGTCTAGCCTCTTTTGCAAGAACAATAACAACAACAAAAATACATTTCAGACTCTGCGTATTTTATCCTCATAAATAGTACATCATTTTTAGTCACATTATTCCTTCAGCATGATAGTTTAAATTTATAGGTAAATATTTTCTCAACAGTCAAAAAGGAAAAAAGGTGGAAACCATCAATTTGGACCAACCTGCTTGCTAATCAAATTTGGACAGCACTCAGCATAGATAATTGAACAAACAACTTGTGAACACTTCAAATAGAATGTGGTAGCGATTAGGAGCCAATAAGTTACAACAAATTAGACTTGCTTCCTCTTTTGATCAAGTTATAAAAACAGAAAATCAGGTAAACATCATGTACCAAGTATATCTTGCTATCATTTAAAAATTATTTTAAAGTGTTCTTTATGTAATATAAAAAATAATACTGTAACAATAGATATAAGAGAAGCTAATATTACCCCATCTCACCACCTAATAATCACTTCTCTTTATTTTCTCAGTTTCTTGCTAGTTCCTAATTCATTGATTTATTTATTGAAAAAACAATTGTTGAATATTTCTTTATATTAATATAGAATGTTTGAATATTAACAGTTAATTTGACTTCCCAGATGTTCATATGGACAAAATGGTGAAAGATGAACATAATAATAATGTAGCCAGATTAATGCCCAATTTGTTAAATCACACCTAAAGCATGTGGATTAGTTACTGATTCAATATCAATCTGAAGGAATGCCAAAATTTCTATTCCTAACCAATATGTTCACCATCGTCTCAAATGTTGAAAGAAATAATGCTTATCATGTATGCAGAGGTACAGATGAAACAAAATTTTAAGAGATAGGTAATATTATAGTAAATAAAATGGGAATTCAATTTTTCTCCTCTTATCATGTTATAAGCCTCAGGAATTGGGTCTATATTATTACTGATAATAATATTGGTGATAGCTAATGCTTTTAAAATATAACTAATTATGTATCACCATTGAGCTAAATATTTTACAAATTTTATTTCATTCTTACTAGAAATTTTGGGGTGTGGTAACCATTTCATAGATAAGGAAACTAAGGATCAAATTGGTTAGGTAACAAAATTCCCAGCTAGTCATGAGCAAATCAGGACTCCTAGTCTGATCTTCTGCTCAGAAAGTCTATCCTACTTTTTCTACAATGTCTTTTTATCTGAGTGCATCTAAAAGGTTCTCTTTAATGTCTCAGTTTTTTTCCCCCAATCTTTAATTCATTCTGAAGAGTTTCTGCTCTACCCATATGATATTTACAGATCTCGGCCTCTTGACCTTTAAAATACAAAAGGATGAAATATAAAAACAAAAGGATGAATTGTTTTAAAATATAAAAACAAAAGGATGAATTCAGCACAGACCTCTCTATGTAGGCACCAGTGACTTCAGGCACTTCTCTCTCTCCTCTCTCTCTCAAGGGATTCTTTTGTAAGGGTGCTCTTACTCCTTCTACTCTCTTTAATCCATCATGGGCGACCACAGGTGTCAGTCTAGTTTCTTTAAAGTTTTTGACTGTTTACTTTTTCAAAGACTAGTGACCTTAACCAATACAAGCTTTCTTGACTGCTATATATTCTAAAATGTCATGGTCCCAAGGTTTCTGTCAGTTTCTCTTCATCAACCCTCTGCAGCCTTTGTAACTGAGTTTATTGCTTTCTCTAAAATCTGAAAAATAAAATTATCTTAAAGACAAGTCATACATTTATCATATGCACTGATTTTTAGCAGGATATAGCTTTAGGAAATGCCTGGGCCGTTAGCTTTTTCCATTAGGCATGTATTTTGTTTCTGGAACAGCTTCGTGATTGCCTTTGGCAGCACCTTCCATGTCTTCCATCTGACCAGATAGTCCCAGTTCACAGTCCTTGCACCATAGCATCATCATTCATTTTTATCTTCATCAAGATGTGGTCCTCACTTCTCTATTCTTAGAGGACATCCAAAGTTTCTTTCAAAACCAAGATTCTATTATTTGTGTTTTCTACCATTAAAAGCATATCACTAAGGGGAGATGTCTTGAAGGGATAACTTTGATGTTTATTTATTTGTGGATTTTCTTCTTAAATAATAGTAATCATTGTTAATTGTATAATAATGATAGGACAGAGGAGTAGTACCCGCAGACTTATCTTAAATATTTTAAACAGATTGCTGCAATTTATCAATTGCGTCTATACATGTAAATATTTAATTGAATTTTCCTAAATGAAGTTTTCAGAGAATCACAAAGCAACTTCTCCTTTATTAAAAAGAGACTAAGATTCATAATGTCATGAAGGAACCCAGAAGTTAACTCCAAACATCCTTGACTCAACACAAAGAACTAATTCTATATCCTTTCCATAATTCCTGTAGCAGAAAGTGCAGGTTAGATGTTACTATTGATAAGATCCTTTTCTATGTAATTTGAATAGCCTTATTCAATCAACAGTGAAAGAATGAAAAATACCTGGAAAAATGAGAATTATTTTTGATATTTAAAAAATGGTTCAATATCAATTGAGTTCATAGATATACACAGAACTGTTTCCAAAGCATCAGTAACTGAATTGCCCCTAGAAATTCAACTTTTGAATTATTTATTTTTCAGAGAGTTTTCAGTAGGGATAATAAAAACAAGTCCACAGTAAACATCCCATATTTACAGCAGCTGATATTTGAAAGAAAAATGTTGCATTTAGAAGAAATAAATATCCTGAACCACTGTGATTTGTACATGATTCTTCCTATTTACCTCATTTTAACAATATAGAAAAGTATGTACAAGAGGAGAAGTAGATGTTGGGCTTTTTATGTCATGCACAGGTTAAGTAGGCATATTGTGTTCAGCAGAGATACATAGCTAATGGGGAGTAACATATCTAAGCACCATTCCACCAGCAAGCCTCTCTATTTGGGTGGCGAGGGAACTCTTATTCTCCATGAAGCAGGGCCATTTTGTCCACTTTATCTACTGAAGAATGGGCAGTGATTCAATAGGTATTAGACAACAGGAGTGAGGGAGGTGATTTCACCAGCTGAGGCCAAAAAGATCCAAGTTTTAGATATGCTTAAGCAGCCTGTGATAGCTATCCACCATCACTGAGAGATGAGATTTTTCTCTATAGTCCTTCCATGAGGTCCCTCAGAATGATCTCTGAAAATATATTTTTGTTTTTTGGTTCTATTTTTGTTTTGTTTTTTTGAGACAGTGTCTCACTCTTTTGCCCAGGCTGGAGTATAGTAGTGCGATCTCAGGTCACTACAACCTCCACCTCCCAGGTTCAAGCAATTCTCCTGCCTTAGCCCCCAAAGTATCTGGGACTACAGGTGTGCACCACCAAGCCCAGCTGATTTTTGTATTTTTAGTAGACACAGGGTTTCACCACGTTGGCCAGGCTGGCCTCGAACTCCTGACCTCAAGTGATCCACCTGCCTCGACCTCCCAAAGTGTTGAGATTACAGGTGTGAGAGACCCTGCACAGCTGGGAATATATTTTATTCTCTTCAAGCCTGAACTTTTGTTCCTTTAAACCTGCATTCCCCATATGCAAAGCTGAGTGATAGTGCTGAATATTTAGCATTTCCTGTATTAGCACCCCTTAGATATACACTTAAAATGTTAGTCTTATAGCCGAACATCTCTTTTCTCTCAATCTGTAAGTCTAACACAAATTATATTGCAGCATGAGGCTTTCTATCTAGCTCACTTTTCTGACAAGGACATGAACATAATGCCGTGCTTTCCCCAGGCTGTTAAACGGCTCTCATTCAGCTCTGTCACTGGTTCAGTGTTCCTAAGAACAATAGATATTAAAGGCTGAATCAATGGCTTCAGTCTTGGTGTTCTCTTTTGGACAAAAAAAAGCAAAAGATGATGGAAACACAGCATAGTTGCTCAGAAACATCTAATACGTATGTTGTCCTAAAAAATGTAGTTGAATCGAGGACTTCTGCCAAGATGGCCAAATAGGAACAGCTCCAGAGCACAGTTCCCAGCGAGGGCAATGCAGAAGGTGAGTAGTCTCTGGATATCCAACTGAGGTACCAGGTTCATCCCAATGGGACTGGTTGAACAGTAGGTGTAGCCCAAGGAGGGCAAATTGAGGCAGGGTAGGGTGTTGCCTCACCCACAAAGTGCAAGGGACCAGCAGACTCCCTCTTCTACCCAAAGGAGGCCATTGGGGACTTTTCCATACACTCCAGCACTCTGGCTCAGATACTGCGCTTTTCCCACGGTATTTACAGCCCACAGATCAGGAGATTTCCACCAGTGCTATGCAGGTTTCCAGCACAAAACCAGGCAGCCATTTTAGCAGGCTCCTGGAACACCTGCAACACAGATCCACCCATTCCCCTGAAAAAAGGGGGAGCTGAAGGCAGGGAGCCAAGTGATCTGGCTGGGTAAGTCCCACCCTTACAAAGACCAGCAAGCTGAAACCCACTGACTCTAGATTTTCACAACCAGCACAGCAGTTTGAGCTTGACCTGGGGTGATCAAGCTCAGTGGAGGAAGGGGTATTGGCCATTACTGAGGCAGTTCTAACCTTGCCTATATAAACAAAATTGAAAGGAAGTTTACACAGCACATGGCCGGAGCCTGTGGCAGGTCAGCAAGGCCTTTACAGCCAGACTGTGACTAGACTGTCTCCTCGCTGGGCAGAGAATCTCTGAAAAAAAGCAGCAGCCCATCAGGAACTTATAAATAAAGCCCCTACTCCCTGGAACAGAGCACCTGGAAAAAGAGGCAGTTGTGAGTTTCACTGCAGCAGACTTAAACGTCCCTGCCCAGCAGCTCTGAAGGGAGCAACGGAACTCCCAACACAGCACTTGAGCTCTGATAAAGGACAGACTGTCTCCTTAAGTGGCTCCCTGACCCCCATTTATCCCAAGAGCCACCTTATACAGGAGAACTCTGGCTGACATCTGGTGGGTACCCTTCTGGGACAAAGCTACCAGAAGAAGGAACAGGCAGCAATCCTTGCTGTTCTGCAGCCCCTGCAGGTGATTCCCAGGCAAGCAGGGTTTGGAGTAGAACTCCAGCAGTCCTGCAGCAGAGGGGCCTGACTGTTAGAAGGAAAACTGAAAAACCAGAAAGAAATGGCTTCAACATCAACAGAAAGGATGTCCAGTCAGAGACACCATCCAAAAGTCACCAGCTTCAAAGACCAAAGGTAAACAAATTCACAAAGATGGGAAGAAACCAGTGCAAACAGGCTGAATTTACCAGAAACTGGAATGCCTCTTTTCCTCCAAGGGATCACAACCCCTCACCAGAAAGGGAACAAAACTGGGTGGAGAATGAGTCTGATGAATTGACAGAAACAGGCTTCAGAAAGTGGGTAATAACAAACTTCTCTGAGCTAAAGTAGCATGTTCTAACCCAATGCAAAGAAACTAAGAACCTTGAAAAAAGGTTAGATGAAATCCTAACTAACCAGCTTAGAGAAGAACATAAATGACTTGATGGAGCTGTAAAAAACAGCATGAGAGCTTCACAAAGCATACACGAGTTTCAATAGCTGAATTGATCAAGCAGAAGAAAGGATATCAGAGATTGAAGACCAACTCAATGAAATAAAATGAGAAGGCAAGATTAGGGAAAAAGGAGTGAAAAGAAATGAATGAAGCCTCCAAGGAAAATGGGATTATCTGAAAAGACCTAATCTATGTTTGATAGGTGTACCTGGATGTGACAGAGAGAATGAAACCAAGTTGGAAAACACTCTTCAGGATATTTTAAAGGAGAACTTTCCCAACCTAGCAAGGCAGGCCAATATTCAAATTCAGGAAATACAGAGAACATCACAAAGGTATTCCTCAAGAAGAGCAACCCCAAGGCACATTAATTGTCAGATTTACCAGGGTTGAATGAAGGAAAAAATGCTAAGGGCAGCAAGAGAGAAAGGTCAGGTTACCCACAAAAGGAAACCCATCAGACTCACAGCAGATCTCTGAGCAGAAACCCTACAAGCCAGAAGAGAGTGGGGGCCAATATTCAACATCCTAAAAGAAAAGAATTTTCAATCCAGAATTTCATATCCAGCCAAACTAAGCTTCATAAGTGAAGGAGAAATAAAATCCTTTATGGACTAGCAAATGCTGAGAGATTTCATCATCACCAGGCCTGCCTTACAAGGGGTCCTGAAGGAAGCACTAAACATGGAAAGGAACAACCAATATCAACCACTGCAAAAGCGTACAAAATGGTAAAGGCCATCAACACAATGAAGAAACTGCATCAACTAATGGGCAAAACCACCTGCTAGTATCAAAATGGCAGGATCAAACTCACACATAACAATACTAACCTTAAATGTAAATGGGCTAAATGCCCCAATCAAAAGACACAGACTGGCAAATTGGATAAAAAGTCAAGACCCATCAGTGTGCTGTATTCAGGAGACCCATCTCACGTGCAAAGACACACATAGCCTGAAAATAAAGGGATGGAAGAAGATTTACCAAGTAAATGGAGAGAAAAAAAAAGCAGGGGTTGCAATCCTAGTCTCTGATAAAACAGAATTTAAACCAACAAAGATCCAAAGAGGCAAAGAAGGGTATTACGTGATGGTAAAGGTATCAATGCAACAAGAAGAGCTAACTATCCTAAATATATGTGCACCCAATACAGGAGCACCCAGATATATAAAGCAAGTTCTTAACAACCTAAAAAGAGACTTAGACACCTCTGCAATAATAGTTGGAGACTTTAACACTCCACTGTCAATATTAGACAGATCAATGAAACAGAAAATTAACAAGGATATCCAAGACTTGAACTCAGATCTAGACCAAGCAGACCTAATAGATATCTACAGAACTCTCCATCTCAAATCCACAGAATATGCATTCTTCTCAGCACAGCATCACACTTACTCTAAAATTGACAATGTAATTGGAAGTAAAACACTCCTCAGCAAATGCAAAAGAATGGAAATCATAACAACCAGTCTCTCAGACCACAGTGCAATCAAATTAGGACTCAGGATTAAGAAACTCACTCAAAACCACACAAATACATGGAAACTGCACAACCTGCTCCTGAATGACTACTGGATAAATAATGAAATGGAGGCAGAAATAAAGATGTTCTTCAAAACAAATGAGAATGAAGACACAATGTACCAGAACTTCTGGGACACATTTAAAGCAGTGTCTAAAGTGAAATTTATCTCACTAAATGCCCACATGAGAAGTGAGGAATGATCTGAAATTGAAACCCTAACATCACAATTAAAAGAACTAGAGGAGCAAGATCAAACAAATCTAAAAGCTACCAGAAAACAAGAAATGACTAAAATCAGAGCAGAACTGAAGGAGATAGAGACATGAAACACCCTTCAAAAAAATCAATGAATTCAAGATCTGGTTTTTTGGAAAGATCAACAAAATAGATAGACTTCAAGACAGACTAATAAAGAAAAGAGAGAATTAAATAGATGCAATAAAAAATGATAAAGGGTATATCACCACTGATTCCACAGAAATACAAACTACCATCAGAGATTAATACAAACACTTCTATGCACATAAACAAGTAATACTAGTAGAAATTGATAAATTTCTGGACACTTACACCCTCCCAAGACTAAACCAGGAATAAGTTGAATCCCTGGACTGACCGATAACACAGTTGAGGCAGCAACTAAGAGCCTACCAACCAAAAAAAGTCCAGACCAGATGGTTTCACAGCCGAATTCTACCAGAGGTACAAAGAGGAGCTGGTACCATTCTTTCTGAAACCATTCCAAGCATATAAAAAGAGGGAATACTTATGAGGCCAACATCATCCTGATACCAAAACTGGCAGAGACACAACTAAAAAAATAAAATTTCACGCCAATATCCACGATGAACATTGATGCAAAAATCTTCAATAAAATAGTAGCAACTGAATCCAACAGCACATCAAAAAGCTTCTCCATCATGATCAAGTAGGCTTCCTCCTGAGGATGCAAGGCTAGTGGAACATACACAAATCTATAAATGTAATACATCACATAAACACAACCAAAGACAAAAACCACTTGATTATTTCAATAGATGCAGAGAAGGCCATCAACAAAATTCAACAGTCCTTCATGCTAAAAACTCTCAATAAACTAGGTATTGATGGAGCATATCTCAAAATAATAAAAGCTATTTATGACAAACCCACAGACAAAATCATACTAAATGAACAAAAACTGGAAGCTTTCCGTTTGAAATCTGGCACTAGACAAGGATGCCCTCTCTCACCACTTCTATTCACCACAGTATTGAACGTTCTAGCCAGAGCAATCAGGCAAGAAAAAGAAATAAAAAGTATCCAATTAGGAAGAGAGGAAGTCAAACTGCCTTTATTATTATTATTATTATTATTATTTTATTTTTATTTTTATTTTTTTATTTGTTTTATAAAAAGAATGAAAGAGAGAAAGGAAGAGGAAGAGATTTTAGAAAAAGAGAGAAAAGGAGAAAGAAAGAAACAGCAAAAGAAAGAAAAAATGAAAGAGAAAGAAAGGAAGAGATTTTAGAAAAAGAGAGAAAAGGTGAAAGAAAGAAACTGCAAAAGAAAGAAAAAATTGAAAGAGAAAGAAACAGGAAGAGATTTTAGAAAAAGAGAGAAAAGGAGAAAGAAAGAAACAGCAAAAGAAAGAAAAAAAGAATGAAAGAGAGAAAGAAAGAGGAAGAGAAAGAGGGAGAGAGAATGGGATTATTGTTTAATTGCCCAGGCTAGAATACAGTCTAAAAATGGGTATTAAAAACCTCTTTTATGCCAATAATTGTGTTTAACAATGGAGACAGGAAGGAATAGGGGATGTAAATAACAAATAAGCAGCCAACCAATATTTTATTTAAACCTGTGAAATGCTATGCAATTGCTGGGGAGTGATTTACTTCCAGTTATGTGGTCACTTTTAAAATAGGTATAATGTGATACTGAGAAAAATGTATGTTTTGT
>CAUYQU010037815.1:0-126955 GCA_963574635.1 Cheracebus regulus
AGCATGGGGAGAAATGCCAGATATAGGTGAAGGGGAGGAAGGCAACAAATTACACTGCCACGTGTGTACCTATGCAACAATATTGTATGTTCTTCACATGTACCCCAAAACCTAAAATGCAATAAAAAAAAAAAAAAATATTTTTCAGTGTAAGTGTGTCAAAAATCTTTTTATTGGGCTTTCTCATCATTTTCTTTATGTGTTCTTGACATATATAATTAGAGGATTCAAATTTAGTAAAATAAATCACTCTTTGTACTATAGTTTGTGATTTTTGTGCCTTTAAAAAAATTTCCCTGCCCCAAATTCTTAAAGATATTCTCACATAATATCTTCTCAAAGTTTAAAACCTTTCTGCTTACATGTATCACTTTATCTGTTAGAATTATATTTTTAAAAAAATATGATGTCAGAAGAGAGGCAATATTCAGTTTTGTTTTGTTTATTCCTCACCAATGACCTTGAAAAGGATCTTGCACTCTTGGGAGCAGTGTTTTTCTGTACAACCACTGGATTAAATTTGTTACTTTGTATCATCTGAATCATTTATGAACTTACAGATTACTTGACTGATTGATTAATTGTTAAAATAGGTTAAATAGATTAATTGTTAAAATAGATTAATTGTTAAAATAGTTCTTTCTCTGAAGATGAATTTCTCATTTGCTACTTTTAGTTTTGTCAATTTTTGCCTTATATATTTGAAATTATTAAGTACATTAAATTTATTAAATCTTTCAAGTGAATGTAATTTTTCACCTAAATTGTACACACTATGTAAAGCATTTCTCTCTATATTTAATGTTCTTTCCTATCCTAACTGTTAACTAAATATCAACTCTTTCCAAGTTACTCCCTCATCTGTACCCTAAATCCTGACCTTTCATCTACATACATTTCTGCATGTCCACTTGCTAGATGTTTTTCATCAGTATATTTAAATACAATCTGTTCCCAAATTAAATAATTATGTTTCTTCTTACATCTGATTTTCTCTTTATTTTTTTCTGCTTTATTTAATAGAGTCATTTTGTGCAAGGCATCCATGCTTAAAACATGACTCATTTACTCTCCTTTGTCTTATATATTCATGTGTAGTTTATATTTTAAGCAGTACTGACTCTACCTCTACAGTGTAATCCTTATCACTCCACACAGACTGCAACAACAATTGTAAGTCCTCAGTACTCTCTTTAATCCCACTGTAAATTAGCCTATTTTCCCAATTTCCATTCAATATTTTTTATACATTAGCTTATAGACCAAACTTCTGAAACAATTATTTAGATTATATAATGTTTCTTTTTTAACTGATCTATTTATTTTATTTATTTATTGTTTGAGCTCACTGCAACCTCTCCCTTCCAGGTTCAAGCGATTCTCCTGTTTCAGCCTCCTGAGTAGCTGGGATTACAGGTATGTGCCACCTCGCCTGGCTGATTTTTGTATTTTTAGTAGAGACGAGTTTCACCATATTGCTCAGGCTGTTCTCCAACTCCTGACCTCGTGATCTGCCTGCCTTGGCCTCCCAAAGTGCTGGAATTACAGGCACAGTGATTTAAAATATGACTTTGGGAATCAATGGTCTTTTTCTACTGAATGTCTTTTTCTTTGAATTCTATTCAGGTTCACCATTTCCTCATTTCCACCCTGCTTTTGTCTACAGCAGAAGGCTCATGTATTATGGACTACATTCACATCCTTCAGTTTCTTGTTCATTGTTTATTCTACCTGCCGTGTCCTTGCAGCCTTGGTCTGGTTGTGTTCCACTGCTGAATGTTTACAGCTCTTGACAATGTGGTTTTGTTTATGAGATGCTTTCCTTCCAATTTCCAGTAACATCTTCTCCTTATTCTTTCAGGTGTAAAAGTTGAACTAGACCCCATGCCCTTACTATCTCTGGGGCATTGCACTAATCCTATATGATATTTTTATGTATTATCCCTTTATTAACCTGTCTTGTATTATACTAATTTTATTGCATCATCTTTTCCCTTACTGAAAATCTATTTCCAAATCCTGGTCCTGCCACTTACTACTGGGTAAACTTTGGAAATTTATTTAATGTTGTTATTTTTAATAATATTTATGTATTCATATATATGATATCTTTAAGTAATAGTTAATGTTATTTTGGTCATCTAAAATGTAGACTACATAAAAATACCTAGAAAAATTGTTGTGACATCTATAGTGCTTAATAAATACTATATATTATTTATAAAATGAAATTGAAATTCCTTAGCTTGATGTTAAAGATATGCTAGAAGAAGAGGAGAAGTAAGCATGTATTTTCCTTTCTCTATAACAGGCAGAGAATCCTGGAAAACATTCTGGGAAACATCCAGAGCATCCCTTATAGAATTAAGCCACAGTTGTTGATGATGGAAATCAGCTTAATAAAGGACACTTGCACTTGTGTTTCCTTTTTGTTTCATTATATTGTCTTCATAATTCTGTACTTTAGATGACTTTCCCAAACACTTTATGTTTGTCTTAGTCTATTTTGTTCTGCCATAACAAAATATCACAGATTGGATAATTTATAAAGAAAATAAATGTATTTCACACAGTTCAAGGGGCTGAGAAGTTCAAAATCAAGATCCAGGATCCTGTATCTGGTGAGGACCTTCTTGTTGTGTCATCCCATAGCGGAAGGTGGAAAGACAAGAGGGCATGAGAGAGCAAGAAGAAAGGGCCAGCCAAACTCACTTTTATAACAAATGTACTCTCATGGTAACTAATCTTACTCCCCTGAAAATGACATGAATCCATTCATGAGGGCCGAGCCTCTCATGAGGTTTCATTTCTCAACACTGTTGCTTTGGAGACTAAATTACCAATGCATGAAATCTGGGGGCTATATTCAAACCAGAGAAGTATTTCAATCCTTATATAAGGCTCTGTTTCCAATGATATCACAAGCTAAGGCAAAATTACTGGGATTCACTTTTGGATGCTGTGGTTGGAAGATGTTTCGGCTGTTAAGTAAAGTCTAAGCTCCAGTCACTGACATATAGTGAGAATTGCTGAAGCTGATATATTAAACTGTTCAAAAATCATTTACTATTTCTTAAATATGTATTACCAACACTTTATCAGCATTTATTGCCAACCTTTGGGACCAGGAGAAAATAACAACGATATATATATATACACACACATACACACACACACACTATATATATATACATATACACATACACATAGTGCTGTGTGTGTGTATGTGTGTATATATATAACACACATATATATACATATATATACGCACATATATATACTATATATATACACACACAAATATATATATGTGTGTATATATATATACACACACACACATATGTGTGTATATATATATATATACACACACAGTGGTGTATAGTGGCATATGTATAGTGGTGTGAGGCATATGCATGTGTATATATGTGTAGTGGTGTATGTATGTGTGTGTGTATATATATGTGTGTATGTGGTATATATATACATATATACCATTATACATACACTACTATATATATATGTGTGTGTGTGTATGTATATATACACCACTATATATATACATACACATACACATACAATACTACACTATATATACAGACACACACAAACACATACACATATATATGTGTGTGTGTTTATGTAGTGGTATTGATTTGGTAAAACTTGCAAAGGTGGCAAAAGTATAAAGCTCAGTAGGAAACTACACTAAAAATTTGGTATTGCCTGTTAATGCTTAATTTAGTTGATATAAACATAGGTGTTATATTTGAAAATATCTCCCTGGTGATGGTATAAAACCAGTTTTATATGAGTGCATTCATTATGTGGTGCATATTTTTCTTACTGCATGAATTTTTATGCATACTAAAAAGCAGAGTGCCCTAAATCACATTAAAAATTCTATAGTAAAGTCATTACTCTTCTCAGCATTTTTACCTGATTTGTTTGCTAGTTTTGACTGCATTGCACTATAATATAAATTTAATTTTGCTTTAAATGTATTACAAACTTATAGTACAATGTACCTGTGTACTCTTACTTTAAGATTCTTTATCCCTCCACCTAATTACTAGGTTGTGAATATTGAGCATTTAAAAATGTTATTGATTTAAAAATATTATTGAATGTCAGAAAAACATAAAGCTTGGATATGCTTGGATAGTCCACAGCCCAGTATTTTAAAAGTTTGATGATATAGTCACAGGTGAATATAATTGTGATACAGCAAATTAAATTTATGTATCAGGTAGACCTTAAGTACTTACATGTTCCCCTTCCCAAGCCTAATAGTATAAACCACTCTGGCGTCCATCATTATAGCAAATCTTTCATTCTATACAGACCACATTCATCAGCAATTAACTCACTCTGTGATCAACTGGACAGCCATTGACAAGCTGTATTTATTTACTCATTTATAGTTTTTGTAGGGTATCTTTTGCTGTTTGTTTGCTAGGTCAATAGCAAATCAGAATTAAAGCAATAAATAGTCATTCCTAGTTTCCTTTGTGGTCTGACTTCATAAAGGTGATTACCTCTGTGTAAAGAGAGAGGAAAATATGATCATTGAAAGAAAAATAATTTGATGGTATCTAAAATGTTTATTTTGCTAAATAAAAAGGTATGAAGCAAATGTGGTAAAGGCTAATGTTTAAAAATTCAATGTTGACTATATAGGGGCAAAAATTATGATATAAGCTAATTGATATAAAAAAGAAAGACCCCAAATACAGAAGCTGAAAACACAATGGAAGCTTATTTCTATTTACATAGTATGCAGTGTAGGGGCAGGCAGTTGTGCTTCACAAGGTCAAGATGGGGTCTGGCTTTCTTCTGTCTTAATGCTCTGCCTTTCAAAGGGGTGTTTGTCTGACACGTGGTTGAGCTGCTGGTCAGCAGCACATCCTTTTCTGGCCTAGGGTAAGGGAGCAGAGAGGCAGGGAAGGCAAGCAATTTCCTCTTAGGGAAATGACATGGAAGTTGTACATATCACTTCTATTCATATTCCCTTTGGCAAAGACTTAGACATATATCCACATGCAGGTACAAAGAGACTGTCAAATATGATCTTTAACTGGGCAGCTGAGTGCACTGCCGATGCTCTGAGAACTGGAGTTGGTTTCTATTACAATAGAAGGCAGAATAAAATCTAGGGGAAATTAGTCACTGCACAATGCATGCTTATTATATTGTGCTATGTTATTTATGTAACGTTGTGTTACATTATGTTTAAAAGTTAAAAACACAAGAAAAACTATTTGTTAATCACTTAGGGAGCTGAATAAATTTAGCAAGGATAAATCTTTGCAAACCACCTTTTTTGGTTGTTGCTTTTCATTATTAAAGTGATAGAAGGGGTGAGCAGTGTAGATATAATATATCTAATTTCTGTAAGTCATTAAATAGATTATACTGTAATATATTTAAAACAATATGGAAGATGGTAGACTGAATGAATTATAGGTTGGCATATTAATAGTTAATTAATCATCATTTCCAAGTATATTTTTAATAGATCATGATGAATCTAGAGGAAAATTGGTGGTGGTATCTTATAGCTTCATCTTGAAGTCTTCAATAAGTGTAAGAAATAATGAAGAGTGGGGAGAGGAAGGAACTAATAGTTATTAAGGGTCTGCTATGTAGGCACTGCTCAAATTTAAATTAAAGTATTATTAAAGACTTACAGATATTACAACTTTACAGATAAAAGTGAGTACATAACTAGCATAGAAAGATATTTTATTGAAGTTTCAAAGATGAAATTTGGAAGAATAGCCAAAATATTGGATGAATAATCAGAATTATGGAATGAAATTAGCATATTAAATTAGATAGAGAATTACATAAGTCACTACATTTATATAGAAATACTTAGACTAAAAATTGTTACTGCAAATAGCATTTTCAAAATATTTATTATGTGAACAAAAATGTAAAGTTTAAAATCAATTGGTAACAATTTTTGTTAACCAAGAAGCATACTTTCCAAACGCAAATGATATTACAAATTTGATCAGTAGAAGCCCTGGTACTATCCAGAACATGTGTGGTGCCATCTCCACAATATTCTGTGTTAATTACATAGTCTAGTTATCCTTAGGAAACTAATGCAGAAACAGAAATCCAAATATAGTATCTTCTTACTTATAAGTGAGAGCTAAATAACAAAAACTCATGAACACTAAGGAAAAACAGACACTGGAGTCTAATGGAGGGGAGAAGGTGGGAGGAGGGACAGAAGCAGAAAAGATAACTATTGAGTACTGGGCTTAATACCTGGGTGATGAAATAATCTGTGCAACAACCATAGTGACAAGAGTTTACCTATGTAACAATCCTTCACATGTGCCCCTGAATCTAAAGTAAAAGTTTTTGGTTTGTTTATTTGAAGAAACATTTGATAGAGGAAGATATCTCAGGCATTTCATTTTATTGGTCTAAACTGTGGCATTTGCTGATGTGAATTAGATATTTTTTCCTTGCAAACAGACCAAAAGACAATACTAGAATGTATTAGACAGCATCCAGGAATTTAAATATTCTGTTAATAGTGCCACCTAGCCTATTAAAATACACTGTAGGGAAGGCTACATTTTAGGAACTAGCTTTTGCTTCAGGAAAAATAATATTGACTAGTTTTGTTTCAGTCATGTGTTCTTATTAGCAAGTCCATAGCTAGTTCCTAGGACAGACATGTAATGAAGGTGGGGTGGACTTGGGAACTGTATAAATATTCTCTGGCAATGTAAAAACTGGGCTTCTTCATGTCTAGTGGAAAGTGTCCTTCATGTGGTTGGAATGCTTCCTTGGAGAACTTTAGGGGAACTGGGAAATTTGTACCAAAACCTGGTAATGTGCTACATAACCTCCTTATTTATTTAATGATCTGCATTTCTTTATACTTTTCTTTAAACAATTATTTCTGATGGTGTCTTTCCATTATCATATCCACTGTACATTTAGATGTACTGTGTAATTTATAGAATAAAATGTTGTAAAGCGATGTAAAGGCATTTTATTAGGAAAAGTCTTCTTTGAAAAGTCAGGTTAATGTATGTAAAATTATTGCTAGAAATAACAATTTAGCAAATTCCAGATATTTTTTCTATTATACCTTGTAGTTCAGTGGAATGGAAACCAGGGCAGGGATTCAGGAAAGGTGTGTTCTACCACTGTCATTTTGACCTTTGGGAATTGATTGTGATGTCTCTTTGACTCAGTCATATTTGACAGTAAAACTAACTAATAATTGTTAATATTGTTTTCTTAAAATTAAAAACATTTTATAATGTAAGGCATTTAAAAAAGCTATACAAAGAGCTTGACTTTATTTTTGAAGACAGACAATTTCAGATTATTTAGTGTAAGTAAACAGATGCTTGGTAGTTTTGCTTTCTCATTTAAAAATGTCAAACTTGTAAACAACTCCCCAAAATTATGCAATTATCCCATAATCATTTCAGATATTGTTATATAAAAGATATATCTCTGATAATGAACATAAACGAGTCTAGTAAAACAAGTAAAGAATAATGAATATTAAATCCACTAACGTTAGGCTTTCTTCCCTCACACACAACACACACATATCTTGGGACACTTTAAAATTTTCATTGAAATTCAGGTTACAATAGTAAACAGCAGAGAACAAACCAATGGAATCCATTCAGAGCACACAAAAACAAATAAACAAAAACACCAGGCTCCAGCATTGTCAAAACTGTACTGCTGAGTTAAGAAGCTAGGCAAGAAAATCAATTTTCTCTAACACATGAATTAAATGAATGAAAACTCAATATGAAGACAGAGGAAAAATAATCCAGTATTCCTAACCCAACCTGAAAATGCTCCTTTACAGGGAAGGAGAAACAGTGCTTTTCTGCGTATATCTACTTATCTATTCAATAGACATTTATGAAGCAACTAGTAATTACCAAAAATCAGTAATGGGCATTCAAAATACAGAAATATGAATTCACATTCCCTGGCTTTGTTAGGCAGTTACTATTTTACTGCAAATGCAAACACAGGAACAAATAGGAGTCGCCTAACTCAGATTGAGAGGACTGGGGAAGGCTTCTTGAAAAGACATCTCCCTTAAATTGTGAAAGGTAAGTACGTATTTGTCAGATGTAGTCCTGTAAGGACAGTTTGGGCAGACAAGATAGTAACTGTACAGGAAGGAGGTGAGAACCTGAAGCAGTTTGTAAAGCAAAACAAGTAATTCAATGTGCTCAAACATAGAATGAAGTCTGATAAGGAACGGGTGTGCCCATAGATCCTGATGTGTGCTTTCAGGGTATTGCAAAGGGGATGTTGAGTCAGATATTTAAGAAAATTTTTAGCAGGGAACTGATTTTGTTTGATAAGGCATTGGCCATCAACTCTGTACAGTTAACATGAGGATTTTCCAGGTATTGGATGTAAATCTTATAGCAAGAAGAGTAGAAATGGAGAAGCTGCAAGCTGTATTTTGGTACTACACGTTTTCATTATAGGCATGACAAAAGGTCGGAAATCAAGTTCTTCAAAAGTACTCATACTGCTACTGAATCATGAGGTGATAGCAAATATTATACTATGAATTACTCATCCTTTTATTCTAGACCATCTCACAGACAGGGAAATTTGCAATTCCACATGTAAATTTTAAAAATTAATTTGATATATATATATATATATATATATATTGCACTTTAGGTTCTGGGGTACATGTGAAGGACATGCAGGATTGTTGCATAGGTACATACATGGCAATATGGTTTGCTGCCTCCATCCCCATCACCTGTATCTGGCATTTCTCCCCATGTTATTCTTCCCCAACTCCCTACCCCCTGCTGTCCCTCCCCTAGTCCCCCCTCAACAGACCCCAGTGTGTGATGCTCCCCTCCCTTGTCCATGTGTTCTCACTGTTCAACACCTGCCTATGAGTGAGAACATGCGGTAATTGATTTTCTGTTCTTGTGTCAGTTTGCTGAGAATGATGGTTTCCAGATTCATTCATGTCCCTACAAAGGACATGAATTCATCATTTTTTATGGCTGTATACTATTCCATGGTGTATATGTGCCACATTTTCCCTGTCCAGTCTATCATCGATGGGCATTTGGGTTGGTTCCAGGTCTTTGCTATTGTAAACAGTGTCACAGTGAACATACATGTGCATGTGTCTTTATAATAGAATGATTTATAATCCTTTGGATATATACACAGTAATGGGATTGCTGGGTCAAATGGAATTTCTATTTTTTATTATACTTTAAGTTTTGGGATACATGTACAGAACGTGCAGGTTTGTTACATATGTATACACGTGCCTTGGTGGTTTGCTGCATCCATCCCCCTGTCATCTACATTAGGTATTTCTCCTAACGTTATCCCTCCCTGATCCCCGCATCCCCCTGCCACAGGCCCCAGTGTGTGATGTTCCCCTTCCTGTGTCGTCCATGTGTTCTCATTCTTCACACCCACTTATGAGTAAGAACATGCAGTGTTTAGTTTTCTGTTCCTGTATCAGTCCACTGAGAATGATGGTTTCCAGCTTCATTTATGATTGTTCTCTGTCAATTGAGAAAAGCATTAAGAGTAAGATGACCCAGCTAACTATCATAAATAGACATCTCAGAAAGTAAGGAAAATGTGTTTACTGACATAGATGTAGAATACTCATAACCTTAAAGCTGGCTGGAATGTACTAGGTATACAAATATAGGCAACCCTCCCACCTATTAGGTACAGTGCATGATGAAGCCTACATGTGCCTGTTTGGGGGCCCACTGATCTACAATAAAAAACTTGCAAATGTTGCTTTGGAGTTCTCAATTAAAATTTCTAATCACTGTGTTTGTGACAAGGTCTTTGTATGTAGAGTTAATTACTGAAACAGCATGCATATCTCAAATAATAGAAATTATATTTAAAGAAATTTTTGGATGAGCTAAAAATAAATAAAAGAAAGCAAAATAAAATAGTCTGTAAATTCACTTCAGCCTGCTGAATTCTTTGCAATTTTATGTTTTTTCTCACATCAAGACCTCTACTTTCTCCTTTCCATTACTCTAGGAAGCTTTGTTTGATCCTTCCAGGCACAATTAGATGCCATTGTCTTGACCCTGTCTTCTTAGAGGACCTATTTCTCCTCCCTCTCTAGACCATGCACTTCTTAAGAGGCATTATCTACTGTGAAAGAAGACATGGCCAGAATATGTACATGCTTCAAATATTTATGGAATTGAATTTGATTAAAAAATATATATCTCTTCATGAAAAACAGTATAACTAAGAATTACCAGCAATGTTTCTTCCTTTTCATTTCATTTTTCAAAGACAAACTACCCCTTGTCAGTGTCTAAGACACATAGTGGGAGACTCAAATCTCATGCATTCTAACTACTGTTTCATTAGTTTTAAGGAATATTTTGTGCTTTGAGACATGCCATATGCAATAAATCATGGCTAACCAGAATATTTAAGGACAATAATTTTAACTATTGGAATCCCTGCTTCCTTATTACTCCTCCAAATAATACACACAGTACTTTTGTTTAAAGTCTTATAGAGACGTGCTTTGAGATGTTGGCAATTTTTTCTGTTTCAGTCTGTACAGGGTAGGATGCTATAGTGAAACATTTTCTTTACTATTTACTGTCTGATAGGACTCATGATCTGGATATGAGAGATTGGGCCGAATCATGTTGAACCCAAGACATATAAATTCTTATTTGTATGGCAGGAACAACTGAATTTGTAGTCAATTGCCTGACTTAATTTCACTTTCACTATTCTCTACAGAATTTGGTGCATTCATCTACTGTTTTTAGGTATATTTGTTTCTATAGCATATAGATTTGTTACTCAAAGTAGTAGACACATAACTTGCCTGTCTTTATGTAAGGTATTCAAGGATAGCTTGGTAGTCTTATTTCAGAGTTGCTGAGATATCACTTAAAGTTAACAAAGTTTGCTTTCATAGCTTGCTAGTCATTAAGGTGTAAATCTGGACTAAGTTGGTAAATTGTCTCTTCTTGAGCCGAAGAAAGAATGTGTGTGTGTTGTTTTTGTAGTAAAATGTATTATTTGTCTTCTTTAAAAAGAATACTTTTAAAATCAGCTACCAATCCCTCTTCAGTACCTCTTGCCTTGTTTTTGCTGCCATAGAACACAGAACATCTACATAGTTGCTGCCTGAGACTGTCTAAGATGATATTGACTTCTGTATTTGAAAGCACTTAGTTGAGTCTTTTTTCATGAAAATGCAATTTATTTACAACCGCAGAACTAGTGATATGCATATTTTACCTTGTTTTTAATTCTGACTAGTGGGAGTCAGATCATCTCATTGTACTAGTACCTGACCATCACTAGTTATTTACCTTAAAAATGTGCAAAAGTATGTGAAGGAAAGGAAGAAAAGAATTTATGTCAACGAAACAGCAATATCCTGCAGAACTCATTTTAAAATGCCAGTAGAGACCCTGAGAACAAATAAATTGTTTTTTCTTCGCACACAACAACTGATAGCTTAAAAATGTAGCTAGATAGCCACATTCCCCATGCATCCTCATCCCTTTTAAAAGATTATCCTTGTTACTTTGATATGTGGGAACTGGGGAAACTTATCCATAGATAGATAGAAATTTCTCTCCTATAGTATTTCTTACATGCACAGGTACTAAATGATGAAGTGCCTTATGTCAAAAGATAATAATATAAATTTAGGGCTAAGCAGACATAATTTAAATAAGCAATCAAAGTCAGTAATTTTTTAAGGGAATGAGAACCATGTCTCTACCAGAAAACTAGTTCATCAAGAAAAATGTGGGCTTTTTTACTGTACTCACATAAACAAATTTTATCATTCATAATAAAATATGCAGAAAATATATGATGAGTGCTGGTTCATTTTGAAAGAGCAATAAATAATCTAACATTGTGCAATAAAAATATGAGGACAGTTCATCAAGAAGAGGTACTTTCAACGACATATTCTGGAAAAAGAATAAACAAACTTATTTTCTAAAGCTACTCCACATGCTACAGACTAATTTATTATTACATTATTATTTCCCTTTAGAATGGAAATAATGTGGTTGAATAAGATTTTATACTTATCAGGAGATCTAAATTCTTAAATTTTCAGTGCTTTGCATTTTCAATTTTTTATATACTAAGAGGAATAAAATGTTCCATGCTCTCTCCTTATTTTTATTTCTGCTCAGAGATGTTGCAGAAGCTGTCATAAAGAGGATTATCTAAACATGTGCTGAATCTAAAGCGTGTATATGGATAAAGAGATATAAGATTCAAGAAGAAAGAACAATATATCCTGTATGAATGTGTTCTTATTACTACAAATGCCTTTATATAATCATTATTCTGCATATGTGTCGGAAACAGCTGAATATTGTGAGTATCTAGCACAGCATAATTAAACACATTGTCCTTTTTGTTTCCAGGGAAGGGGGTGTAGAACTGCAGCTTTTGGCTGTTCTGCAGGACTGGTGGGCAACTGTGTTGTGGTATTTTTGTTCCTTGATGTTTGAAAATTATATTTGACAAATGATCTCATACACTAAAGCATGACTGAAAAAAAATAGATCTCTGTGTATTTGTTTAAATTAGTTCTTCATTCAACATTGTTATATTATTCCAATAATACTTGGTGAAATGTCTTATCTGTATAATGAGGTATGTTTGCAGTTGTCATACCATATTTTGGGATATGGCAAAACCACAGTGTAAGGGAGTGTCCAGATCAAAATTACCTATTAGCGTCTGAATGTGCAACAATTAGGACAAGGTATGAAATCAGATGAAAAGAGTTGAATGTAAAACTATGTTGGAAGCAGAAAGCAGACTACAAAGCGGAGAAAATTTAGTAGGGAGAGAGCAGATTTAAAATTCCAGGGAAAGTCCAAAAATATGACCAAAAAGTGTTCAGTCTTTAGATAAGGGGAAAGAAAAAGCCTTCTAAATAATGGTTAGCTAGCCACATGAATATAAAATTGTTCTCAATGATTGATGTGAAGACATGCAAAATGCAACATAAATCAAATAAGAATAACCTTGAGTACATGTAAATGGTAAATCTTTCACCCACTCTTTAATCTTCTTACAAATGTGGCTGTTTGGCCATTATTTTGAACAGAGTTTTTTAACCTTGGTAATATTGACATTTTAGGCCAGGTAATTATTTGTTGTGAGGGGCTGTCCTGTGTACTGGGATTGCCAGTAGCACTCCTGCCTACTTAAGAAAACCAAAATGGCTGCAGACGTTACTAGTTGTTTCTAGGGGGAAAGGTCACCTGCAGTTGAGATCACTGATTTAGTCTCTGTCTCAGATACCATAATGTTGCAGCAATGGACAAGATTGAGGTATTGTATGTCAGCATTATTTGTTTTAGCATCAAATTATCCTTCCTCATAGACTGATCTTGACCTTAAATCCAGGTTCATGAGAACTAGACTCCAATTTGTGCTGCATTTTTCTAAAAAAGTAAACTTCTGTAGCATGCCATTTGCTTGTGCCTCTATATTATTAATACAAAAGCTCTTCCATCACTTTGATGAACAGATTACTCCATGTCTCTTGCCAGTGTCATTCTTCTTTCCTTCTATTCATATAGAAGCTTCACTTTCCTCCCTTGCATTCCATTCTAATAGTTGTCATTTCTATATTCACGATAAATTCAGCTAAGCTGGCTTGTCTACCTAGGATTCAAAGTAAGAAAAACAATCCACAGCTATGATGGGAGTGGAGTTTTATGCTTTCTCCAATGAGAAAATTGCAGAGCTTCATTGTCAAGAACACAGTGAAGGAAGGATAAGAGTATCACATCTGGCCTAGTCTAGGGATAATTACAAGGCATTTAAGATAGAGATGGCATTAGGTTGCACATACTCTGTTTTAAAACTAAAATTAAAATTATTGAGACAATTTATGAATACAAATGTATGAGAAGTAGTTTGCCATACAATTTCCTTTTGGTAACTCTTATCCTCTTTATTAGAAAGACTATAGAAGAATAACACATATGTTATCTATGTTATCACCATCAGCTCTTAACAATTTTCATCTGCAGTAATTCCTTCTGTCCACTGACTCTACATCTTGTCAAAGCACATCTAGATGTAAAAGTGGACATCTAAAACACATGCTACCTAATTTGAAAAGGAATGGGTTTAAGAAAAAGTTGTGTTTCACATATTTTATAGGATTTATAGTTTTTTGCTTTGTGTAAAACATTCCTCAGGTCTCAAGTCAACCAATGATATTATTTCTTTCTCCCTCTTCTATTCCTGTCTCCCTCTTCAATATGGCCCTTACTGATGACCAAGTTTTGTATTTAATTGAGAAATTGGATTTAATCAGACATATTCTTTTACCTTCTCATTACCAAAACTATCAATTCACCTGCGTCTGTAACTACCTACACTAATTTTCCCTCTATTACTTTGAAAGAAGTATCCCTCTTCCAATTAAACCAGTAAGTTGTGCCCTGAATTCAACCTCTCAAACATGACCTATGAGATTACCCATCTCTTTCTTCTTTCCCTCGGGAAATAAGGACACCCTGAACTAAGATATCCATAGGATCACAAGGAGAATGCAGATGAATGATGGGATAGGGGAATACCAATAACAGTCATTGATGGATCTTATCTGGACAATAAAGGAGGACACAGTAAAGATTATAGCACATTTTTGGAGCAAGTAGAGAGATGTTAACTGGATCTGAGGAAACAGGAATCTTATGATCATTGATGGATTCACACACACACAACTCCTCCCTCCGTTTTCCAAGTGGGTTGTGGTTGTGGGTTCCAAGAACTTGTAATTGCTGGGATTACAAGTGTGAGCCACTGGGCCCGGCCAGTCTTAAATTTTTGGCTCTTAGTTTGACATAAAAACTTCCTGCAATAAGTTCTCCCTAAAACATGAATCCCTTGGGATATTCCTTAAGTACAATAAATTATAAACAATAGCTTCCAAATCTTGCTATAATTCAAAGAAGAGATGCTTTGAATTTTCTAGTGATACCATACACATATTTGATTATAATCTTATAGGATTCTGCTATAATATGTTCACAGAGTAAAGGTATTTAATAAATAAAGGTATTTTTATTACTCTTATTATGATATTAATTATACTTTTATTATTTATAAAGGTATTTATTAATACAGGTCAAAATTTAATTTTTCTATTTCTTTTGTAATTGCTAAGAGGCTGCAGTACTTAGTACTGATTGTTATACAAAGAATGTCTTGCATGCCTTTTTTTTACAATATAAAAAAGTATCAAAAACATAAATCCTACTCACCTACATCTGCTCGGTAATCATGTTAAAATAACATAAACAATACTTACAGTTTTCTACTCAAGAATCATGGCACACACTTATTGATATCAGCAAAACAACATGAGGAGTTAGCATGAAGCAGTGATCTAGCAATTAGAAGATAGAGATTTCATTTCTCCCAACATTACTTGTTCATTTTTTCACTTGGGTGTTACTCTGTCTCTGCCAACCTGGAAATTTTATTTTCACAATTGTCTTGTTTACTAGAACGCGCCCAGAGGATCTTCGGAAAATATTAAAAGATGATAGCTGGTAATGGTAAAAGGCAAAACCTTGCCTTTTACCTATTGACTACAGAAACTGCTGTATGATTGAGTAAATGAAAGATTTTGAAATTGTGAATGAGACAAGATCACACCATTGCACTCTAGCCTGGGTAACAAGAGCAAAACTCTGCCTCAAAAAAAAAAATTAAGACTAAATATTTTGTTTTTTGTTTTCTCCTATTGCCATTCAGTATATTATTATTTGTTTGATGATGGGATGAACCCAGAGGAAAATATACTGCTGTATACATCTATGTATTTCCCTTTGCATTTACTACTTAAAGTAGTTTACTCATCTTTCCAACATTTCCTAATATTTTCTCATGTTTATCGGCAACAGCAAATATAAAGTTAAATATATTGTTACTTCTCTTGTATTGTAAGGTTATTCTGAGGTTGCCTTTCACTAATAATAATACCCTGGAAACTTTTGTACATTTTAAATTTTATTTATCTTCAGATGTATCTTAGATATTGCATGTTTTATGAATAGATTTTATTTATTTATTTATTTATTTATATTTATCACATTGCTCCATGGCAGACAAAATTGCATCCTAAATGGACTACAAAGGTAACACTTCTTCCCAAAACAAGAACTGAGCTCATACTTGATGAATATAACTGGCTTTTTCAGAAATAAAATAATTTTAAGGGTAAGTTGTTGGGAAAGCCCTTAAACTTAGCACCTCTGAGAAATTCTGCCTGTGTTTTAAAATAAATGTATTCACCTTAGAGTCTGGAAATACTTAAATCTATTCAATTAACCATCTAGAGAATTTTTAAAAAAGAAATAGTTCTGTTTTTTTGCACTGTTTCATAACAAGCAATTTTTCAGCCTTACTTTACATTCTCAGTTTATCAAGACAATGGTTTCTTCTTCTTTTTTTCTTTTAATATATTTTATTCACTTTGGGTTCTGGGGTACATGCGCAAAACATGCAGGATTGTTGCATAGGTACATACAGGGCAATGTGATTTGCTGCCTCCATCTCCCTGTCACCTATATCTGGCATTTCTCCCCCTGTTATCCCTCCCCAACCTCCCTACCCTGCACCTTCCCTCCCCTATTCCTCCCCAACGGACCCCAGTGTGTGATACACACATCTCAGTGTCCATGTGTTCTTATTGTTCAACACCTGCCAATGAGTGAGAACTTGCAGTGTTTGTTTTTTTATTCTTGTGTCAGTTTGCTGAGAACAATGGTTTCCAAATTCATCCATGTCCCTACAAAGGACATGAACTCATCTTTTTTTATGGCTGCACAGTATTCCATGGGGTATATGTGCCACATTTTCTTTATCCAGTCTATCATTGATGGAAATTTGGGTTGGTTCCAAGTCTTTGCTATTGTAAACAGTGCTGCAGTGAACATACACGTGCATGTGTCTTTATAATAGAATGATTTATAATCCTTTGGATATGTACCCAGTGATGGGAATGCTGGGTCAAATGGAGTTTCTATTTCTAGATCCTCGAGGAATCCGTTTCTTTTTAATTTATCTCAATTCTTAACTTTTTTATTAAATCAGCTTTTTATTCAATTTTTTAACTTTTAGTTTCAGATTTTTTAATGATAGCCATTCTAACTGGCATGAGATGGTATCTCAATGTGGTTTTGATTTGCATTTCTCTAATAATCAGTGATGATGAGCATTTTTTCATATGTTTGTTGGCCTCATATATGTCTTCTTTTGTAAAGCATCTGTTCATACCCTTCTCCCCCTTTTGAATGGGTTTGTTTGTTTTCTTCTTGTAAATCTGTTTTAGTTCTTTGTAGATTCTGGATATTAGCCCTTTGTCAGATGGGCAAAAATGTTTTCCCATTTTGTTGGTTGCCAGTTCACTCTAATGATTGTTTCCTTTGCTCTACAGAAGCTCTGGAGTTTAATTAGATCCCATTTATCTATTTTGGCTTTTGTTGCCATTGCTTTTGGTGTTTTAGCCATGAAGCACTTGCCTATGCCTACATCATGAATGGTTTTGACTAGGTTTTCTTGTAGAGTTTTTATGGTATTAGGTCTTATGTTTTGCTCTTTAATGCATCGGGAGTTAATTTTAGTGTAAAGTATCAGGAAGGGCTTCAGTTTCTGCTTTCTGCACATTGCTAGCCAGGTTTCCCAACATCATTTTTTTTTTTTAATTTACTTACTTTAGGTGCATACTATATCTGGCATTTCTCCCCATGTTATCCCTCCCCACTCCCCGCTGTCTCTTCCCTACCACCCCCAACTGTCCCCAGTGTGTGATGCTCGTCTCCCTGAATCCACGTGTTCCCCTTGTTTAACACCACCTATGAGTGAGAACATACAATGTTTGGCTTTCTGTTCTTGCCAATACCATTTATTAAACAGGAAATCCTTTCCCCATTGCTTGTTTTTGTAAGATTTGTCAAAGATCAGATGATTGTAGATGTGTCATGTTGCTTCTGAGGCCTCTGTTCTGTTCCATTGGTCTATGTCTCTGTTTTGGTACCAGTACCATGCTGTTTTGATTACTGTGGCCTTGTAGTATAGTTGAAGTCAGGCAGCGTGATGCCTCCAGCTTTGTTCTTTTTGCTTAGGTTTGTTTTGGCTATGTGGGCTCTCTTTTGGTTCCATATGAAGTTTGAAGTGGTTTTTCCCAGTTCTGTAAAGAAGGTCATTGGTAGCTTGATGGGGATAGTGTTGAATCTATAAATTACTTTGGGAAGTATGGCCATTTTCATGACATTGATTCTTCCCAAACATCAGCATGGAATGCTTTTCCATCTGTTTGTGTCCTCTCTTATTTCACTGAGCAGTGGTTTGTAGTTCTCCTTGAAGAAGTCCTTTACATCCTTTGTTAGTTGTATTCCTAGGTATTTTATTCTCTTTTTAGCAATTGTGAATGGGAGTTCACTTCTGATTTGGCTCTGTGTTTGTCTGTTACTGGTGTATAGGAATGCTTGTGATTTCTGCACATTGATTTTGTATACTGACACTTTGCTGAAGTTGCTTATCAGTTTCAGGAGATTTGGGGCTGAGACAATGGGGGTCTTCTAAATATACAATCATGTCATCTGCAAATAGAGATAATTTGACTTCCTCCTTTCCTAATTGAATGTGCTTTATTTCTTTTTCTTGCCTGATTGCTCTTGCTAGAACTTCCAATACTATATGGAATAGGAGTGGTAAGAGAGAGCATCCTTGTCTATCCCAGATTTCAAAGGGAATGCTTCCAGTTTTTGCCCATTCAGTATGATATTGGCTGTGGTTTGTCATAAATAGCTTTTATTATTTTGTGATACATTCCATGGATACCTAGTTTATTGAGGGTTTTTAGCATAAAGGGCTGTTGAATTTTGTCAAAGGCCTTCTCTGCATCTATTGAGATAATCATGTGGTTTTTGTCTTTAGTTCTGTTTATGTGGTGGATTACGTTTATAGACTTGCATATGTTGAATCAGCCTTGCATCCCAGGGATGAAGCCTACTTGATAGTGAAGAATAAGCTTTTTGATTTGCTGTTGCATTCAGTTTGCCAGTATTTTATTGAAGATTTTTATGTTGATGTTCATCATGGATATTGGCCTGAAGTTTTCTTTTTTTTCAAGTCTCTGTCCAGTTTTGGTATCAGGCAACAGCAGGGGAGTCATTCTTGATGAAAATGCAACTGTCTGATATTTCTTAGGGCAAACATTTATTTCTGATATGGAGTATTTTTTGGTATCTAATAAAAAGAATCACTCTTCTGTCTCTTCTTTTTCCTTTTTATTTGTGTTTTCTGCTGACTTTTGGCTTTGAAATACAGTATGTTTTCTCATTTTATAATCAGTTTTGAAGTTTATTCACTGACCACTGATACTCACACACAGAAATAATAGCATGTTGTAAGAAAATTCAGAACCTAGTGAAAAGATTGGAAAATCTTCCTGGAAAGTCAGCACATGAAACTCAAAAATAGTTAGATCCTGCGTGTAAGAGGCACATTTTCCCTCTTCCACACTATCTGAGAGAGGATTTTATTTTGTATGCATAGAACAAAGTCTACTGTATACATTAAGACCATTTTTTGACAACAGGGAATCTTTTGGGGCTTGAAAAATCAATAAAATATTTATAAGAAAAAATAGCTACTGAGAACATGAAGTCCCTGGTTATTATCTCATGTTATGGGTGATAGTTTCAGCTATCTTCAAGTTGCAAAATGTAATTTATTACTATAAAATCATCCTTACTACAAAGCTGAGTTCTTTCAAATTGATACAGGTTATTGCCCTGGAAGGAGATAATGCCCAACCCCACTCAGAGTTCAAACAGTTAACATTCAGCACTTGGGACCAATTTGGCTGACATGAAAGAACACCTGGCGCAGTAATGGCTCTTTACTGGTGATCTGTATATCACTACACTTAAGTTCTAGAATGCCAGAAGGGCTTCATATGTGGATTTATTTTGTTACTAGGCTTAATGCACCCACTTGAATATTTAGATGAGTCACTTTTCTGTCGAATACATTTGTCTTTTGATCAGCAAGCACTTTAAAATAATGCTGATAAATAGGCAATAGATAAACTGTGTCCTGTTTGATCAGAGGTTTTCTTTCTTCCATTTATGCTGGAATCAGTAAAATTGAATAATGTTTCAAATCCATCTTGCAATGAAACAGGTATAGATAAATATGAATTATATAGGCTAGATAGAACAACTGACCTTGGTTTTACATGGCTGGGTTTCCATAGCAGTCATGCCTGGCCATGCAGAGCACTGGTCACATTTAGTCTTTGCAAAGGATGCCGCTCTGTGCCTGGATAGTGCACAATGGACACAACATTATAGAAAGAAATGGCACCAATATGGGAGGGAAGAAGTTTGGTTAAACTGTCACTGTGTGCACAATTGGCACAATAGCACATGAGTTCACTGGTACAGGTAGATATGAAGCAAGTGAGAGTTTGATTAAACCAACATTCTTATATTGCATAAAGTTTTTGTAGTCAGTTTATTGAGTATATCATACTCTTGCCTGCTTTGAATTTATGACTTTTCCCCTAATGATATTTAAGAGCTAGAATTAACATAAGTGTTCCTCTAGTCCAAACTCCTTACAGTATAGGAGAAAGCTAAATTTCCAATTCATCAAGGGGTGATAGTAAGCTACAAAGTATAGTAGTGGTGTCAAAACTATATCTGAAGTAAAAGTATACAAATTTCCTTTGAAGTGTTCTCTTTCCAAAATTCTAACTCTCTTTAGCTTATTAATGTGTTGACAGCCACCTCTCACCTGACGATTATAAGAAACATTATAGGGAAGTGACCTTACAATTATGGAGTTCTGGTTTTAGTCTCTCTTCAAGTCCATTCTACTATAGGGATTCCACAGTTTTGATCTTGGCTTGTTAACCTCATTAGCATTGATTCTCAACACCTGTGCCTGTGGTTAGTTAGGTACCTAAGGTGCTTGACTCCTTTGTACCAGGGACCACCACCAAAAACCATTTCTCTTATGACCCAATGGAATACAACAAACCAGTGAATCTGGAATCAAGTATGAACATTGAATAGGTTACTATAAATATTTTCTACAGTCTGTATTTTAGGATATTTCATGCAATAGAGGTTTGGACAACAGGCAAAGAAAAAGCAAATGAAGCTAATTTCTTTTATCTGTTTCTTTTTTTCATAGTGAGGTTGATGGGGTTTTGTTTTCTTTCCTAAGGAGATGGTGATTTACATGTTTTGGAGAACTACTATCTCTGTGCCCTCTGTGCATGGTTTTAGCCTTGCAAATCTGAATCAGAGGCATGTGTGAGACCAGAGCAGATGTGTGCAGCTGAGCAAACCTCTTTGCCATTGCTGTTCCTTGGAATGATAATCCACACGCTGAGAATTCAAATGAGTTTAATACATATTTTCTTGATTAATGGAAAATGGCAGAGTGTAGGAGACTGAAACAGTTCGTGCTTTGCTTGATTAATTAATAAGGGACTCTCTTTTCCCAGCTTCGACTCATTATGCTAATGAAGTGTCATCAATTAAGGCTTTCCCTTGATTATTGAATCTGTCAGGTAGTGCTCAGTGAAAATGCTGCATTCCTTTGCTGTCTGGGTGGAATTGCCATTACAGCTTTTTATGAACTGCTCCTGCCATTAGCTGCTGTTTGTTCTATTTTCTCATTATTGTATCTTTTTCTTGACCTTGAGAGAAGGGACTGTGGAAGGCCTGGAATGAACTGAAAAATGTTATATCTGGGAGTACAAGTCGAGAAAATATGTCAACAGAAAGATATACACCATTCTTCATTCAGAAACCACTGGTAATTATTAATGATAGAGTGAAAAAATGAATCAAAAGAATATGTTGAACTTTCTGAAGTAAGTCTTTGGCATTGTCATTAGATTAGATAAGTAGTACAGAAGTAAATTATCATTTAACATTTCTCATTCTGCTCTTCACATTATATTTTAAGAGGAAGGATTTTTCCTATGGGAAATAGTCTGTGGACAAAAGACTGTATATTAATTTTTTTTTCTCTTCAGGTAAAGTTTTCCTTTTCTATTTTTTATTTTTAAAAAGTAAATGCTACCTGGATATGGAACCAAGTAAAGGTGACAGAATTGTAAAAATATTAGAACATAACTTAGGAAAGCTTGTGCATTAGGCTTAGTAAACAATATTTTTATATGTCTTAGTAGCCTTTTCTCCCCAGCACTGAAGATGAGGCTTTGAGTATGAACCAATCTTGTCAACTCCTGTTGCTTAATACACCCATTAGGGGACATCTTACTTTAGGATTAAGTTGGGACTCATTAGTGAGAGACTCTTAAGCCATTTAAGAAAGTTGTAAGTAGTAGAACACCTGAGTAAGACACTTATAATCAACCATCCCATTCCCACTGTTATAACTGACATCTTAGGGGAACAATAATAATGAATTAATTTTTTTCTTTACCTAAAGAACAAAATAGTCCTGTAGTTATATGGTATATACCTGGCCCTAAAAATAATTATTTTAAACTAGCAATGTCGTTTGATTAATTAATTCATCAATAACTCAGTTTTCCTAACCAGAATGAGAATATAATGTTTATTCATGACTACTCTTCTGAATATTTTGGATATAAATCAATGAAGAAGTAAATGAGATAGTCTAGTACTTCTTTTAGGAAAAAATTATACTGTCTTGCTTGGTTTAAACTACAGAATAAAATGATGTTAATAGAGAGGGGATGCTACATCCAACTGATTAATTATTTCTAGTAAAATAGACTTTAGGGTATGAATATATAGAAGTTTACAGATCAATAAATACAGTTATTTTTCAGATGGACAATCATATGTGTTTAATTCATAACCAAGGTTAAAAAGAAATAATACAATCAGTTTAACAAACATGGATTAAAAGTCAACATTTTGCCCATTCTCATGCCATCATTCCTCTGATAAACTTTATTATTGGTAGGAATTGAACATGAGGAGATGCAGCATTTAGAAGTATGTAAATACACCAATGCTGGAGTCAGACAGCCTCAGTATGAATCTTAACTCTCCCCTGTACTAGTTTTGTGAACATGAACTATTTACTTAACTTTGATATGTTTCATTTTTCTCTATCATAATGAAAGGAGTACCTGCCTCATTCAGTTGTGTACTAAATGAGGTAATAAATGTAAAGCTCCTAGAAGCATGTTAGTACAGATTAAATGCTATAAAAAAAATTTGGGAAATATATTTTACTGACAATTCTTACTGAATTTTAGGATCACATAGATAGGTGTTCATTATCTATGGACATCTTTATTTTCTTATTTTTCCTTTTTTGGATCCTGAGTAATGAGACAATATATTAAGCCTCAATTTTCTTATCTGTAAAATAGGTATAATGATATAATCTACCATATTTTGTTTTACAGAGATTAAGTTCCAATCATAATCAGTATTTAATACATATATTATCTCTAAATTTTGTTTATACATGGAACGTCATTGCCACATCGTTTATTTTTCTTAAACAAATTAAGTATATAATAAAATCATTTTCTTGCAGATGCATAGCTAGAAACAGATAATGTCATCTACTGTAAGATTTGGTATCAAAAATACACTATTGGGCATATACTTTGTAGTCTAGTGTTCTTTTTTTCTTGCTACAACAAAACTTTGAATTATATCAGAAAAGCAAACATGACAACCTTAATAGAAATGAATTACATAGAAACAGAAAATTCCTCCTACTGTTAAAATATATTAGTTTTCTTTAAAAGGGAAAGTAGCATTTACGTTTGACTGACATAATTATAGCTGAGACACAGAGTCTCGTAATTTCAAGTTTTATTGAAACTCAAAAGTTTATTCTATTTTCTACTAGCTTTTTTATTGCCACAATAAACATTATGCTTTCAAGCAAAATATAAAAACTTTGAGCCTAATTTTAAAGCCTTTTTCAGTGTAATAATAATCATCATTATTATCTTCATCATCATTAAATACATATATGTGAAGTGACTTAGGTAATGCATGTGTTCATTCAAATAACTGAACAAAGAAGTGTTTTATCTCCCTGTATAAAATGCAAATTATGAAGTGACTATAAAATCAGAGGCTACTGTTGCTCTGTCCTTAGAACTTATTTAACTTTGACTATTCTTTTTCTTTACCGACTTTTGTATTTTCATAATATACTTGGTTTCTTATGAATTATGCCACCACTTTTGAGAAATTCAAAAGTGAAGTAGACACTTGCCCACCTGCCCTTTTCATCTGGGCACATAGCTAAGCCTATATTCTCAAATTCCCCTGAAGATACCTATTTCCATGTGACCAAGTATTCACCAGTGGAATGAGAGAGAAGGTAATATGCACATTTCCAGGTCTATTCTATAAAAATCACTCATGAGCACTTCTTCACACTGCTCTTCCTTCCTTCTGCCTTAAATGGAACTCCCTAGAGTGCCTCAAGCTTGATCATTGACCTGAAAGTCATAGACAGTTACGTGACAGTGCTATCGCCTTGAATTATTATATGCTTAGTTCTAGCATCTATAGCCCAGCTCACCAAAACTAATAGAAGAAATATAATACTGAAATTGAACGCTGACTTAAAAAATAACGTGTGCTATAACAAAAGCAACATTTGCTCTAACAACAACAAATTGGAGACTACGTAATATATATAGCAAGTTGCAAAGATATACATTTGGGCTATGTTTGAAAGCAAAGCATTTCAGAAACTCATCTGTAGTTACTTGGAAAGCAGATAAAGTGCCCCCTGAACATTTAGCTAGGGGAAAGATGAAAAATGTTAAGAAATATGTGACTGTTATTTGCTGCATTGAGCCATGAACTATAAGAAAAAGCTGAACTTAGGCAAGAATTAACAGGTTTTAAACAAAGATTGAAGGGGAAATGGAAAGCCAGAGATTAAAGCATCATAGGGCCAGAAAACCGAACTGCTCTGAACCCTGAATAAGGGGAGATAAGACTGGAAAACGCTCTGAGAACCAAAGGCATATTAAGATAGTATAATCGAAGGGCTTCAATTGGTGCAAAAATCAGCTTAAGATGTTTTGTCTTCTCATCCAGTCCTATTGTTTTATATGTTCTTAAAGAGAAAAGAGAGAGAGAGACTGACCAGACATGTGGAGGGAGAGAAAAAGCAAAGAAAGCCAACTTGATAGAGTCAACTTAACAATTATATCTAGGAAAAATATTTGGCAACATTTATTGAAACAAATAACTTGAACATGGAATTTATCAGAAGTATATACTTTTAATGGAGTTGTATGGTTCAGCCCATAAAAATGATTAACAATTCAGAAATTTAAGTGATATGGATATGAAAAATTTAGTATTATTTTACAAATTTCTGTAAGTCTGAAGTTAAAAAAAGCACCCCATTCCCAATAAAGAGCAAGAATATGGACATAGAGTATGTAATAATAGGTACTGGAGACTTGAAAGTGTAGAAAGGGATTAAAGGCTAAAAAGTTATTTAGTGGGTACAATGTAAATTATTTTCATGATGGTTACACTGAAAGTCCAAAATTCACCACAAGGAAATATATCCACCTAACAAAACTGCACTAGTACCTCTTAGATTTATACAAATGAAAAAAAGAGCAAGAATAATAGTGACAACAACAGCAAACGTGTCTGTGTATCTGTATGTGACATACAGGAGAACATGTGTGTGTATGAGAGAGAATGTGACATAAAACAAAACTCAGGTCACAGGAATTTCACCAGGAGGAACATGGCTGTCCATATCATGACGTTTCTAAGTAGGGCGTTCTCTACATTACCCACTTCAGATGTGTCCACTGAAAATAGTAATAAAGAAGAGGGACTTCCAAAGGGCAGAGAAAATGGCGCAAGATATATTGAGGAGAGGAATATGTCCCCAGAGAGCAGTCAAAATTAAAAAACAAAAACAGGCCCGACGTGGTGACTCACATCTGTAATCCCAACACTTTGGGAGGCTGAGGGAGGCGGATCATCAGGTGAGGAGTTTGAGGCCAGTCTGACCAACATGGTGAAACCGCATCTCTACTAAAAACACAAAAATTAGCTGGGCGTGGTGGTATGTGCCTGTAGTCCCAGCTACTCAGGAGGCTGAGACAGGAGAATCGCTTGAACACAGGAGTTGGAGGTTGCAGTGAGCCGAGATCGCACCATTGCACTCCAGACTGGGTGACAGAGGGAGACTCCGTCTCAAACAAACACACAAACAACAACAACAACAACAACAAAAACCTTTCTCCATGTCCCTGGGAAGCGGCTTTCCACGATGCTTGTTTTGTAGGACTTGTTTAGGAACTGAACTGTTGGATTTCTCCTTTTCCTGTTTCAAAAATAGGAGTTTTCATCCTGCTCTTGCTGTGATGATGAGCATGGAGGGAGAGAATCCATAACTTTTCTTTCAATTCGTAGCTCATTAGAACAAGTGGAACCGAATTTAAACCTAATGGACTTCGAGCTGGCTTCTGTAACTGGAGGACAGCTAGCCTGTCTCACTTGGCTAGGACTAAGTTTCTCAATGGAAAATACTGCACACATGGGTGAAGGGGGCAACATGTGTGATGGCTACTTGCAGTTCTCTAAGGAACAGATTCTTCTTTTTCCTGGACTACATTTCCCAGCTTTCCTTTCAGATAGATATGTGCATATGACTGGACTCACTTTTAGCAAATGTGGGCCTCCCCTGGCCTTCATTTCCTGAATGTCCTTCTGGCTCATTTCCCCTTCTGATTGACTTGGAATATGATCCCCAGGGCAATCATGCAAACTACACACTACATTAGAGAAGTTGCCCTCAGCCTTGATACTCACATGATTGTGTGAAGCAGACACTCCCTGTATCTTAGGAAATTCCCTGTACTACAGAAGCAATAAATATCTTTTCATTGTGTTGGTCTATTATGTATTTCTCCAGTTGTTTTCCTAAACTATCCTATGCTAATTACTACAAAGGATAAAATCCAACTGGAATTGTAAGGATCTAAGAAATTTATTAATCTAAATTTGTATAAATCAAATTGGTTTAGGGTTATTTAAAAATCTTAACTTTCCTCCAAAATATTTCCAAATTTATGTAGTAAGTGAAAGATAAAATTAAGCTAAAACACCATTAGAAATGATAGTCTATGTTTCCTAACACTGTACTGATGGCACTTAAAATCATGTTGAATTTATCTTTGTCCTAACGTAACAAAGGAAAAGAAATGGTGAAAAATATCCCCAAATCATTTCGTGACTATACCTAGAATGGGCCGACAATACTATTACTACTAAGATATAAAGTGTTAGAAAAATGTCTGTCATCATGTCATTTGAAAATAAAATTTTTACACAATTATTTATATCTCCGAAAGCTGAATTTTGTTACACTGATTCTGAATGTATATTAGCATATTATATTTTTTATATATTTTTATGTGTATTTTTGCAAACCAAAAAAAAAAAAGAATAAAGAGTTTACTATTCACATTTGCTTCAATAGAAACATTTTTTCTTTGCAAACCCCATTATAGAAAATCAGTAACATGGAAATTAAGTGACTGTATCTACATATTGGATATTATACTCAAATAGAAATTGAAACTTTAAAAATTAATAGTTTTGTATCAACAGCATAAATTCTAATTTGAATTTCTGATATGTTCATATTGTCTTTATTTTTATGGAAACTCTTTACATTTATTTTACTTTTGGGTGATCTAAGTTGGAGTCTCAGATGCTGATTATTTTTTTTGTTTTTCACTCATTTTGTTTTTCTCAATACATCCAGGAAATTGAAAAGTGAAGTAGGAAACATAATGTTCTGATAAAAAAACAACAGGGCTTCTTGTGCTGAGGTAAGTGCAAGCAGTAATTCTGCATTGCAGTTATTACTACGGAATCAATAAGTATAGAACTAGAAAACAAATGTGTCTCACTGGAGGTTTAATCAACCAGCAAACTCCGGTAGTGCCCTTCTGTGAAGATAGTGTCATTTTTATGAAGAATTTATTAACCTATGCTTAATTTTTGAATCAGGACATGCAATTGCAATGTCATTATTTAATGATCATGCAATACTCTGCTGATTTATGTATAGATCATGTTTTAAAGGCACATTCAGAAACAGGAGGACAAAATGGAGAATGGGCCAAATTCTCTTCAAATAAAATATGTATTAAAGTTTAAATTTGTGCTGTTACTCTTTTAAACAATGATGACGTGATAGATTATGTAGTAAAATGTCCTACAGGTTTGCAACATGTTCTTTTTTAAATAATAAAACTAATACATGTTTATTATACAGGGTAAAAAGAAGAAAATAAAATTTACCCATAATTCTACCAAAAAATAGTTACTTTTCTGTGTGACTACTTCCAATCTATCTACCAATCATCATTATCCTCTTTCTAGCTCTGTCATCTGTCCATTCAAACTCTTTTAGCTGGTTTGCTTGTGTACATGTGATATACATATTTCTTCATTCTTTTTACTTTTTCCAAATTGCATTATACCATTTGTGAAATTTAATTTTCTCCTTTTTGCACTTTACATATGTTTTTAGCATTATCCATATCATTAAATATTCTTCTAAAATAAAATTTTATATAGCTACAAGAAATTCTTTATATAGATGTACTATTTATTCATTTACTTATAGTCAGACATTTGCTACGTCCAATTTTGCATCTAATTAATATCTTTTCTACAAATATCTTAACTCTCTTTTTCATAATTCTTGGGCTCAGGTTTTATTATTTTATTATTGTAGGTTCTTAGAGGTATAATTTCCTGCTCACAAAGAGGAGCTTCTTTGAAAGGCTCTTGCATTAGCTGCCAAACGGTTTTAGAGTAGATGTACTAATATTTATTGCAACCTACAGCATGCCAGATCTGCTTACTAGCCAACATTAAGAATTATTTTTATTATTAAAATATTTGACATTTGACTAAACAATTGTATCTTATTACTCTTTAATTACATTTCAACTCAGATTATATTTATTATATCTTACATGGTTAGTTATCAATTGCATTTCATTTTTACAACGTATATCTTTAATATAAGTGGTGCAAACCATGGTACAAATGGAAGAAACACTAGATATGTTTTCTTTGTTTCTAAATTTAAAGGAGTGCCCTTACATTTTAACTATAAAGTATGGTACTGAATAGAATCATGAGATTTTAAACATAGCCTTTAAGTGAAGAGCAAAGGGAAAATAATGTGCTTATTTTTCATGTTATTTTTTCCTTGTAGTTCTGCTCTGCTATGTCACTGACTCATTTGTTTCAAAGAAAAATGGTTCAAAAGAATAATTTATATAGAAGTTAAAATTATCTTTTACTGTAATATACAACCATATAAAGCAAACTGCCATTAGGAATATTTTTCCTCACTAAAAAATGTGTCTTTGGTTTAATATAATAAAAATCATCTATGTTAGACCTCAATAAAATAGGATGTGGATTTAATTACTCCTGTACAAGATGGACCACATTTAACATTTAATCATCAGTTTTTAAAGGTCTTGATATGCAAATTGTTGTGAATTTTAAAGAGAGTAATCTTAACCTACCTAAGGTAAACTATTTTTAAGAATTTTTAAAATATAATTTACATGCAAATATATTATGTGCTAAGTTCAGCTGTTTCTTGTCTGTGTAACAAGCAGGCTTGACAAAAGAGGCCTACTCAGCAATACTGTTGGCTACTAGTTTGGTGTTATGCTATTGATTTTCCTTCTAGATCAATTAAAGTTTTAAAAAAATGATGGAACATATCCAAGTAAGTGTTACTGCCTTCAATATTGTAATTCTGAAAGTTTCTATTCTGAATTTAATGATACTGTCACTATTTAAAACCTGTTTAAATATTCTCCTTTGGAAATATTTTAACATACTCTACAATACTCTAAATATCTTAACTAGTTGCAACTTATTATTCATTTTGCAAAAACAAACCAGTGGAACCAAATAGTTTATAGGGATATATGCACTGTACAGTGTTGATTCAACACTGCTCACAAAAGTTCTATGTGAGCAAATGATTTATTGGTAAAGCACACTGTCATTGAGCATTCACATACACTTCATTAATTTGAATCAAATATAATCTTTCAAGTTCCTCAGATTTTAAACATAATAAATTTGATGGATCATTTGACATTTTAAAATCAATATTAAATGACCATTATCAATTATATAAAGTCTTTGTTTCGGCTTTTGACATATGACCACTTTTACATCCTGGAAATGATAGAGTATTCCATGACATGCCAGATATTTTTTCAATTATTATTATTTTTTTATCTAGCATGTCTTGAGCTTTGGACTTCCTGCTCTGCACTCAAAACATATATGTCACCATCTTAGAACAAACTTTGTTTTTATTCAATTATTTTTCACATCAGAATTATTTCCATACTTAATCAGAATTCAGATTTTAATTCCATATATTAAATGCCAGATATTTTCAACAATGTCTTTGTCCCTGGAAACTTATTCCTTTGTTTATTGTTGTTGTTGTTAGTTATAATTCCCATAGCCACCAACTATTCCAATTCAAATCATTTTACAAGGTCTATCACGTAGCCATATATACAGTACCAGATAAGCACTCACTGAATAAAATTCCAATATTATAGAGTGAAATCCAGACTTCTCCTTCTTTAAAATGCTTTCTTCCTAATCCTACTCCATATCTCCTACATTTCCATTGAAGAAGGTCTCTACTCAAACTTACCCTCTTCAGTTCCCTATTGCCTGTAATAACATGCATTCCCTTGTTTGTGTTCATGCAATCGCAAAGAAGACCCTCCATCTCACCTTTCACTTCCCCATGTTTACATCTTATCTTTTTTGTTAAACTAGGGTAAAAAATAAAACTGATCAAAGTTTGAAAAGTGAAATAAAATGGGGTTTAACTCTTGCTCTAGTGCATGGGAAACCATTTTGTTATAACTAAAGAGTTATGAATTTGGTGGCTTTGGCAGCAATATTAAAAATATACTAATTTTTAAAATGATGACATTAATTACCAGTTAATTTCAATTACCTGCTCAGACATATAAGCAGGACTAAAGATTAAACAAGTGGCCTGAGGAAGACACAGATTGGAAATTCTGGTAATTCAGTAACCCCTTGCCTCTTAGATTGGGTACCCCTTGATATGATTGAGAAGATAAATTTGTACTATGAATACAGGGCAGAGCAAATATTTAAATTGTTGTACTGTTATTTTCCTGACCTTGACCCTAATAAAATGTTTGGTACTAACATATATAAAAGATGAAATCCTTGAAAGCCATTGATAATCTTGATAATACTACAGGAGTGAAATATTTAGTTAGAGAAGAGGTTAAAGTTATCTCCCTCAACCACCATTAAAATATCTGTGTTTCCTAAAACTATGTCTTAGTCATAGTGTTTTTTCTTTTTTCATTCTTCACTTCTTTCTTGGGTGATTTTATCCATGCCTAAGAATATATAATTTCTACCTAAATACTGTTGACTTTAAAGCTCATCTCTAGAGCCAGATTTTCTTGTGAACTGTATACTCTTCTTTTTTTCTTTAAAGTCAAACTTTCTACAGGATATCTTCACGTGATTGTTCCACAAACACCTTAATTTCTGTGTGTTTCAAAATGTCTTCTTTTGTTATTGCCCCTGTTCCAGTCTAGATCCTTAGTTTATCTGTTATCCATTTCTCACCAGGATTATTACAATTGTTTCTTAACTGGTTGTCCTGTTTCTTGCCTACTAACTAATTTAATATCTTTACTGAGTTAGGTTTCTGATACCCACATGAAATGATGCTACTTCTATGCTTTGATTGCTTAAGCAGCCCCTATCTCAATATGATAAATTATAAATCCATGGCATTCTCGGGAAGACTACCTCAACTAGGGATTTGATACTCTCACCTTACCAAAACACCAAAATATTTGCTCTGCTCTGAACGTTTCAGCTCTCTCATGCTATTTGGCTTCTGCCCATGCCTTTCTCCATGATTCAAGAACTCTCCAACTCTTGTCTGACTAATAATTTGATAAACATTTGTTAAGTCTCCATCATGACTCATCAGTATAGCCGTCTCTCACTCCTCAAGGTACACTTCTGCTTCCTTTCTGCCATGCGCTAAATGAATCTGCTACCATTAGTTGCACTTTATAGCTATGACTATCTTGTACATTAATTTATTATCTTCCCACTGGAGTATAAGCTCCCTTGAAGTAAAGGAGCATGTTTTGTTATCTTTTATTTGTATCATTAAGTATAATGTTTAGCCTATAAAAGACTCTAGTGCAATAATATCCAATCTCTTTGGGGACCACAGTGATGTTGGATATTCAGATATATTCAGATCTGTGATGGACTCCAGTGCACCCAGCATAGTTTCAGCTTTAGAAATGACCCATTTATCTGATTTACATGTTGCTCTATAGCAAAATATATAAAGGCAAAAGTTTTTAGATGAAACAGATTTTTCCACTAATCCTTCTCTAGTTCTTTGTAACTAATTAACTTTATGCAAGTTACTGAATATTGAATTTTTGAAATAAGAATCAATACCTCTACACTGAAGAATTGTTATGAAAAGTAAATTTAAATAAGATAATAGTTTTTAACTTCATAGTTTATAGTTGATTCATTGTTTTATGAAATAATCTTTAAAGCAGAACCAACTTCACAAATTGGATAAATCAATTATACCTAAAATATCTACACTTATAGGCACTAAGAATTATACCATAGTGTTTCTCAGTGTTATCTTGAACCATGATGTCACTGGAGACGTCTAAGAAAATAGCTAAATGCTCGTTCTTTGTACTTTCTAGGAAGCAAAGTTGAATACTTTTGGCAGCTTATTTTTATATGGTTTAGAAACACTAAATATTATGTTTTGGGGTCTGTTAATTAACATGAAAAATTGAACTTCTAGGAAGCATACATTTCTGGAAGTTATAAAATGATGTTAATCTACAGAATACGAGTTCACGATTGTTAGGGAATAAAATTCTAATTAACATATGGTAATTAAAACTAGAAATAATAAGGGTGCTTCGTCTTGGGACACAGAGGCCAAGAGATAGAGATATGCACAAAAAAAACACATGGGAATGAAAGTGTAAGTTTAAAGAAAAAAAAAAAAACAGTAAGTAAGAGACAGATGTGAAGTAAGTAAAAACAACCCAAGAAAGACACTGGAAGAAAGAAGTGGGAGTACAGGAGCCAGGTCTGGATTGTTAGTGTTGGGGAATCTTGGATGGGCCAGCTTTTCACTCTGGTAGGGGCTATGGGAGGCTGAGTGACCAGAGGTACTATGGCTACTGCTTAAAATCCCTCTGAAGCCAGTGAGCTCATATTGGCTGCTGTTGTTTTATTCTTTTCTCTTATATTCAAATATCAGGTTAAGCATGTGTTCCCAGCCTCACACTCACCAAGGACCAGTCTGCAGGATCAGTGGTAACACCTATCTGTTACCCCAGGAGGTTTCCCAGGGCACTCAAGAGGGGCTTCAACACTATGCTTCACTGATCAAGCCCAATCAGGTAACACTGGGAGGTGGAAAAAGCAAAATAAAACCAGAAAGACACAGCTCTACAATCTGCAATGCAATGGTAGCCCATGACTTAACTGTTTTCTCCCTTCCCCCACCTCCAGGATTGCATGGTCACATGACATCGATGATATCGTGTTAACCTCTGAAGATTTTTTTTTTCTCCTACAGACCACTCTAACCTCAACTTTTGGCTGGGTGGACAAAATGTTGCCATGAGCTATTAAACTTATGGATGAAAACCCAGTAGGCCCTATTGCTCCGTATGATAGGCTAGATGAGCTAACACTAAATGTAAAACTATGGCAAACAAAGACAGACATTTTCTTACCTCATTTGGCCTCTACTAAGTGCATTAGAGCAATGCATACTTCTGGGGACATCCAGCCAGAAGACAGCCTGTTACAGTGGAGACTGGCACAGGAATACCCTGCCAGGCTGGATGGGATACTTTGTCTCATAGTGGAAGGAGGACTTCACCTTTCTGACCTGGCTTCCTGTCACCTACTAGATTCTGAGCTGAGGGAAGGAGACACTAATGCAAGGGCACTCACACTTTGCATCAGGGAGAACTGATCAGGCTCCTGGTCTGGGATTTAAGACTCCAGAAACAGTAATCATGTGGAAGACACTCCTACCTCTCCCAGCAGGCAAGTATGATATGCTTCTCCTGGGAAGCCTTCCCAGGCAGCTGCTATTTTGACCACTTGGGACAAATCCACCATCATAATCATCGTTGGAAAAGAGGATATACCTTTACAAGTACCTACTAGATTTTTATCTTTCCATCTCTAGCTGCCTCTTGTTGTACCACACGGCAGCACAAATAAATGATTCCACCCATTATAGGAACAGTTATTGTCACATTAGTTTAGAGATTGGGGAAATTGGTGGGAACATTTGTTAATGTGCGTATATCTTTTGCTTTGCATTTTCTCCTGTGTGTGTTTCTAATGTTGCTGTAGCGTCATCATGCAATGTGGCATCAAGTTTGTGAATAATGCATCCACCCTCCCTATAAAACCCCTCAGGGAAGCCTGGGACTCTCATGGAAGAAGGGGCTTGTAAGAATATAAGGTCAGTCAGGAGGGGAGCAGTGTTGTGAAAATATATTCTGGGTACATGACCTCAAAGTGAGTTGTAGGATGCAGTCATCAGAAGACTAAATAACTGCTACTTCCCAGAACATACCTTCCCTTACCCTCCACTCCCCACTTAGGAATATTGACCAGATTGTGGGAAACCCAAACAATCCCTTTAAGTAGAAAGTACATAGATTAAGAAAGCAACCCTATGACTTATGATCATCAGTGACTGTTTAGCACTCTTACTTGTGTTGGTTATTATAGTTTTACATTAAATTTACCACATGACATCAGATAACTAAAACATTCCTTGGAGAATCTCAGGGGCTCCAGACATATTCCTTCCTGCCTGTGCTATGTAGTTACAACCCAGTTTTCTCTTGATATTCAGAATCAGTCACTACATCCAATACATAAAGGGACTCAACTGGGAGCCTTTAGCTATCAGCACTCCCAGAAGATGAGGAAATGAATATTTCAGTCCCAACAGAGTAGTCTGACCACCACATAAAACATTTATTATTATTGTTCAAATTTTATACTGCTCTAATCTACTTATTTGATGTCATATGTTTTGTGAGTAGTTCCTGGAAAGTAAGAGGAAGATTAGTGAGAACTATAGCCCCTACTGCAGCTGGTCTCAGGGCTAAAATTGAGGCTCATTTTCTTACTTAGCATCTATTTGGGTGATACCAAGACCTTATCTGTTATAGGTCTGAACACCTGGTTAGCACGCCCTTCTCAAGCCATAGCTATTGCACTTGTCCCTTTACTTTCCAAAGTGGGCAAATGAATGCCAAAATATATGCAAAAAATGACCTAGGAACCAAACAATCTTTCTAGCCTCTATATCTAAAAATAATTCTACCTTCTCTTGATGATCAGGGTCAATTATTCCTTCCAAACTGATGATTCCTTTCCTTGTTTGCCTGTCTTTTCACATCAGAAGCCCTAAGCGACCCTAAGGGATAGCATAGGTTGAAGTTTAGTGGGGCTTTTCCTATTGCCCTCAGGGAAACTTTGTCTCTGAGAACCAGAAACTCTAAACTCATATTGTCCAGATCATGGGGATGGAAAGTACAAATTCCCCAGAAAAAAGCCACAGAGTTTGAAGTAAGTTGGGCCATTATCACTTTTGTCCTTGGTGACCAAACCCATGTTTTACTATACTTATTGAAGATAGAAACATAAAATGGTCATCGCTTCAGTATAAACACGGAGTTTTGAAAAATGTCTTCTCATCTTTGCAAGTTATGGTTTCTAAGCTGGTGTCTCAGTTATACCTTTGGAAGGAGTTCCATCACTCTGTCCGGCCAACAGCTTCTATGTGTGGTAAGATAGATAATAGGATCAAAAGGTCTTATGGTCACATGCAAAATCTCATACCTTCTTTGCTCTAACGTGGCCTTAGGTTACATAAGGTCTCAGATGAGTGGATCAAGTAAGCTATGATTCTATCTGAAGCTTTTCAGTCAGTAAAGCTTATCCTACTTAATGTGTGTATTGAATCCACTGGAGATGAAGCCCTGTCCGTTTCAATATGGAAGGTATGCAATGTAATAAACTTACTGTCAGGTAACTGATCATAAAGGATAGTATATCAGAGGCTCAGAGTTAGTATCCATTGCTGATTTCATCAGCAGCAGTGGCTCCATAAACTTTGGAAATTGGGAAGCCATACAGCTGGGTTCATACATGATCTCTATTCCTGCCTCCATGGCTACTGCATTTATGAGTCCATTGTGCCAGTCTTGGGGTGGACAATGACAGAGGCTGGCTGCAATTGACTGACCTAGTTTAATGTGTTTTTAGTAGTAGATGTTATTTGGATAGGTGTTTTTATCTCATATGAAGCCCTTCATACATTGTGCCCTATTTTCATAGATCCATCAATGTGCATCTTGCTCAGACTTCTTTGTTCTCTAATGTTCAACATTTCTCTTCCCAGGCTCCTGATCAACTAGCTAAGCCATCTGACATTGCCTATGCATTCATATATTCTTACCTTGGGCTCTCCTCACATACAGGGGATGCTCACTTTCCTTACCAAATGTGTTTCCACTGGTTTGGTATGTAGGGGCAGTTCACTTACCTCTGCCTTTTGTAGCTATTTCAAGTGCCACTGTAGGACTTCAGCAGTCCGTTTTTGACTAGCATAAACATACAAGTTCATCCATCTCTAATTCAAACTTGGCCTCTATTTTCTAGTCCTAAATTACTGTTCTACTCTCAATTCCCCATGAGACTACAGGTATTAGCTGAAAGAGAGATCAGTGCAATGGTGTTGGCTGTCAGTGGAACTCTGGACCACCTTCTTTTGCAATTTGCCCGATGTCCTCTGTTGCTGCTTTTGCACAGTTCATCTTAAGATGCTGCTAGACCTGCTCATCCTTATGATTAGGTAGGCCAGAGAGAACTAAGTATAGGAAGCTGTGCTCCGTGATCTCTTAATACATGGTCAGGCTTTCCATCAATACTAGGGCTCATTAGCAAAACCTGTTTTTCAAGTGTATAATTTTTGACTGAAAATAGCATAAGCTTCATCCAGAAACCTAGGTGTCTTCATTCAGATTATTTTATTGGTGCTGGGTACAAATACTAAGTGGCACCTTTCCTTAGCACCAATACCTTTAACACCATAGAGTGTGTGAGTCTGTGACCCAAACAGCAAAGCCATCAGGAGCACGGACTGAGTATCTTGTAGAGCATTCTGTTGTCTGTGTCTCAACTAGCAGCCTTTTATGATATCAAATAAACTTGCTGGAGTAATATTTCCAAATATGGAATTTCCTATGTATAGAACCTGAAAAGTCTTCTTTTCAAGCAATAGAATGCACAAATGGCAACAATTTATTTTTTCAATTTGAAGATATAATCTGGTCTGATTGACATGATAGCATTAATATAGTGGATAAACGTGACTCATTATAGTGTGACCCTTTGTTCAATTATTGAGTATTCACTTTTGTCCAGTGTATCTGAGTAAGTGGCTGTAGGTCTCTTTGGGGAAAGAGTGATAAATTCATTATTCTGTTCACTTTCCATGGTATTTCAGGGTGTTTCTTTATAGAAACTCTTTCTTTCCTGTGGCAAATGGGTTTTAACTGTGGAACTGGCTCAAGTCAAAACCTTAGAGAAACACCGTGATATTTCTAGGGGAAGCTGCCTTCAACAAACTGGCTTTCTATTGTTCCTGACCCCCAATTTTAGATTGTGCAGTTTTTATAATGGAAACACATTCATTTGCACATAGGAACATAATAACTTATTATTTCCATAGCTATCAAAGAGTCAGGTTTCTTTGGCTGCCAGTTTGACCTCCACACTCTAAAGCTCTGCCATCTGGCCTCTGTTACTCAGGAATTCTATCATCCTTGTTGCTATCAGGGATCCCTGTTCTGAAACAGCATCTCCTATTATGTCTTCCACCACTGAATCACCGGTGAGCTTCTCAGAAGCAGTGGTACCCCTTTCCCTAATAATAACAATGTTACTTATTGTTTTGGTTAAAAAAGAAACTGTCTCCTGACTCTCTCCATCACCCCTATCACACCTGTAGAACTTAGTCAATTGGTGTGCTACCCGATCTTAGGTGGCATATCTACTCAAGCATGTCCATTTTTCTGAGACTTTTAATCTCTTATTTCATTGTCTGTTGTGGAAATTCTGGCATTTCTATTTATTAACTGTGAGCCATCACTTTCTCCAACTTCCAGGAACCATCCTAAAAGGGTGTTATTATCACATTCTGAAGGTCTTGCTAAGGTGATACATTTGTACCATGTGGGAGTGTCCCATAATTATAAGCTCTCCATTATCCAACTTTAAGTTTTGCTACTGTTGATGCAGCATCCTCATGTTTCAAGCCATATGCATTCCCTAGGATCCTGCTAGTATGTGATGGATGCATCCTGAAGCTTTCTTCAGTTATATTCCCTTTCCTGTCTTAGTAGGTCCAGCCCTTCCCTGGTCATGTTATGTTGTAGCTTAACTATACTTATTGGCCTAGTAGCCCAGAGAAGTGGCGAGGACAGTTTCTGGAGAAGGGGCATGCTTTCTTACAAGTCAGAGGTCTCTATTTCATCTTTAAGCAAGAGACTGCGCTCACCATTAATAACAGAAAGTAGTGGGCCATTTTGAGCACTTTCAGGTTTAGAAGAATCCCAAGATTTAGTATTTTTGTATTAACCTAGATAACTCATTTCTCAATATCCCTCTCCCTCCCTATAAACAACCTGAACTTGGTAGCGCATACTTAATGAGGTTGAGAATTCACACTTCTCCAGCAGCAACTCTTCTAGATAATGTTATAGATAATTCCTAGGTCAAATCTTTGTCTTTTTCTGCCCTCTGGCTGCTGAAGATGAGAGGCTATTTACATGTTACCAAGAAAAGCCTTTGAGCTTTCAAATTAAGCCTTTAATGTGTAAGTAATCACTTTCAGTCTTTATCACCTTTATACAATGTATTAGAAGCACCCAGAGAGCCATTCAATTCCATAGATTCCATAATTTGTACTTATCTAAGCTTTTCCAATGCTTGAATATTGCCCTTACCAGTACCTTTCCTTCCCTGGTATACCATTTGAATTTATTACCAATGGAAATTTCTTAAAAATTGTATGACTACTGTATTCTGATAACTCTTTAAATTTCATTCATTTCCAGAGATGGAATCTTCCTTGCTAGCTGGTCACATAGCACCAAAATCCAATTTTCATGTCTGTTTCTTCACATCACTCCTGGCACCAACTGTCTTATGTTGTCCTTCAGAGACTGAGACTGAGTTTTTCTTTCAGTAAATTAATTGGGTAGTGCCCTCAGGGGCATATGTTGGGGATGAAGGCGGTAGCATTGAATAAAAGAGAAATTGAACTGTGACAATTTCTCAACAAAAGTCTATCTCAACAAAGGTCTTTGGGAATATCTGGAGTTTTCCTAACTTAGACCAAAGTTTATACCGCAGTAATTAACCAGCCATTGAATGCTCGGTAATTAACCAGCCATTGAATGTGGCCATCAAGGATAGACAATGACCTTGGGAAAGGCTGTTTACTTTCACTGAGGGCAACTCCTGGAGAGTGACTCAGCTGAAAGCCTCCAGCCATGGAAATACTCAAGAGATAAAGAAAAAACCTTAGTCTTCAAAATGGTACCTAAGCAATACATCACAACATCCACTATAAAGTTTTTAGGATGACAAATAAATGCAAACAAAAGGTAGTAGGTTTTCTTAATACATATATTTTCTAATCCTCATCATGAAGCATCCCTTCCAGAGAAGGTGCACAAACATCATTTATACAAAATGACTTGTCAGATGGACAGAAGGTAGTCTGTCTTCTTAGCTACTGTAGTATTTGGACAATAAACCCATGAGCAGAGTGGCAATGGTGGATAGAGGCTATGCATTTACCTAGTGACCTAGGCCTCTTATTAAAGCTGATTGAGATACTGTCTTTGATGAATATATATCGGGCCATCAGAGGAGAACCAACCCATGTCTCAATATTGTACCATTTATTAGGGATGACCAGTTGGCTACTTGTAGACAACTTAATTACATAGGCCTCTGTATACCCTGGAGAGGATAGTAATTCAGCCTTACTAGAATATACTCTAACTCTGAATATAGGTTATCTTCCTCATATATAAAACTCCTGCCAGCACTATTATCTTGGTACTTAAAGAATGCTAGATTTACTTACATTATATTCCCATATAAGTTGCCTCTATAAAGGGACCATTTTACTACAAAGACATGGAATAATGGTCATATAACCACATTATAAACAGGTTTTATTATGCAAAGCACCATCTAGAAGTCGGCAGTATAATAAAATAATAGAACGGCCTACTAAAGGATCAAAAAAATGTGCCAACTTGGGAAGAGCATCCGATGAAATGGAACACTCTATTCCAAAATATATAAGGTCCATTGAAACAATGACAAATATATGGTGCTGCATCTCCAATTTCTAGAGTCAAAAAAAAAAAAAACTATAAATCAAGAGATAAAAGTAGTATTAATACTTCTCACCATCACTTCCAATAACCCACTTGTGTTGCATTTTTCATTCTTATAACTTTAAAGTTAAACTAACTAAAGTATCCTAGAATAGTTTTTAAAAGGGCTAAATATATAGGAAGATAAACTTTCATCAATTAAGTGAAAAATATACTTTTTAAAATTACTATTGAAAGTAAAATCATAGAGGTATCAGGCCTCAGTCCTTTTGAAAGGGACTTCCCAAGGACATTTGGTGCAAATATTGTGTGAGATGACTATCATAAAGATAAAAGTGTTATTGTTGACTATTAATTACTATTACAAATGTATATTTAAATTAATTTTCTTCTTCAATTAGAACATATTACTTCTCTGTTCATAATGAAAAGGACCCAGTAATTTCAATCTGCCATCAGCTAACTGGAAGATTCCTGACTGTTGGTGTCATGGGGAGCTCAGCATTGGTATCTGCTTATAACAGAATATAATGAGGGGAATTCTATGTTGAATTCCTCAATGAAGGGAATTATTGTCACTGGTAAAGGGAATTATATGTTGTTAAGCTTTTCCATAACCAACATTCTTCCCACCATGATATGTTAGTTATACTTCAGACCATTAATCTCCTGTTAAGTGGACACTATATGACTGGTAAAAAAAAAAAAAAGTAGTAATGTATAAACTGTGTCATCTTTTTCACCTGCTTATGGAAAAACTCCTCTGCTTTGGATATTCTCTGGTGAATATTTACATGAGAAACAAATATATTCACAAGCTAAGCCCACTTTGAGAGACGTACCTACATGGCCCTACTCTAGTCTTGCTAGTCTTAATGTTTCAAATGTATCATTTCCATTTCTCTGACTAAATTAAAAACAATCGTTAAACACTACCATAAAGCAATGTATTATACTTTTATTTAAAGATCCCTACAGCAACAGTGGACAATCAAAAATATAACTTCACATTTGTCCATTTTTATAATCTTCCTTCACTACTGTCCTTCCTGATTATATGAAACCTGTACTGTCACAGCATATTGTGTATAACCATCAATAAATCAGGCCTGATATTTTTCCTGAGTCCATCAACCTGTCATAGGGAACTGTATACAAATCTATCAGTGTGAGTTGAAAGCAAGGTGGAAACACAATAGAGTCTGAGCCATGTGCAACCTGGTTCTATCCTCTGGAACAATTCAGGTTTAATCTCATTTCTACTGTGTTCCCACCAAAATTGATTGCTTCTGTACACTCCCAATGTTATATCCTGGTGGGACAGAAAGCAAACAGTTTATGAGGGATAGGTCATTTTTTTAAAAAAAAAACATAATTTATAATAAAATGATATTTCAATATGTGAATGCTGAAGCATGACTGTGCTGGAAGATATAACAAAGCAGAGACACTCTGTATCTGCTACAAATCTAAACTAATGCAGGTGCATTGTGTTAGTGACAAAATTATAAGCAACATTTCCATTGGTAAAAATTTTTTTCTGAAATAGTGAACTCTTACTACATTCAGAATAAAATAATGTACAGTCCTCATTATTTATTTTTGTTTTGTTTTGTAAGATAAAATATAGTTAAGTCTGTTCCTAGTTTTTTAAACTACAATTGACTCTTGAAGGCTAAAAAGAAGTTCAAAATATAGACAACACAGGAGTGCAGAGAAATTGAAGAAAAGAAAAGGAAAAACTGTGTGTCAAAAAACATGAGTGCCTGAGAAACTTTCTGGACAGCGTATGCTAATTTACTTGATGTGGAACTCTCCATTAAAAGGTCACGTGTTAATAAGACATCAAAATATCTTCAGATCAAAAGGGAGGTTGTAATATTAGTTTAAATTATTCATGGTAAACCAATTGCCACTGACAGTAATTAGTTTATGAAAGGACATATGATTAATATTGGCCAATGATAAAGTAGTTGAAATCTACTAAAGTTGAAGGTTTCCATTGGTATAAAAGTACTCAAGAAGAAACATACCCTCTTCATTCATTGGATGTTGTTGGCACTATATGTGTAATCGTGACGAGCAGGTCTACATGCTGAGGCTGACAAAACGAAAAAGATAAAAGAATCATGAGCCTTTGATACTGACAATGGCCATAAATTTGATACTGACAATGGCCATAAATTAACTAACATTTTAGTCTGCCTGCATTTGGATTTCTTGTTTCCTGAGATAATATATCCCATTGTTGTGTATGCCATTTGATTTATAATTTCTATGACTTGCAGCTGAGATTATTTTAAATAGTATAGCAAGTGTGAAAGAGTTGTTTTAGTGTTTCGTTTATCTTCAGTGTCTAACCTAGGATATAATATCAAAAAGTGCTCAATGGATATATGTAAAGTGACCAGTAAGTAAAATATTCTCACCATCAAACCTAAGCAATCTCTGTTTCATTAATAGATACATGGAAAGAGGCACATTTTTTTTGTTGTTGTTGTTCCCAGAAAAACTCAATCCATAAGGAATAAAAAAGGGTGGCTTATTCCATTTAGTGTCTCTAAGATTAAATACTTTTCTAGTAGAGAGATGATTGAAAAAAAATCAACTCTACATGATTCACGATTCATGTGTAATGCTATTTTTAGAGTGATTATTAATGAAGATGACATAGGATTTTATCTAAGGATTTGCATAACATTAGATTTAATTCCTGGTGATAGTGAAGATTGGTTTTTCAGATTTTTAAGAGATTTTCTAAAAATATAAAATACAATAAAAGTTTGCATTTCTAACTGAATTTTCTTTTGCAGTGAAAAGTAGACCTTATGCACTTCTTAAAAAATTCTCTTGTATGGCCTTTTATTAATTTTTTTGTAGGTGACCAATCTTAAGAAATATTGGAGAAAGCATGATTAATAACAAAGATATAAGAACTTTTTAATACTATATAGGAAATTATTTTTGTTTTTGCCTTGTGCAGGATGATAATCAAGTGTTTTTATCAGAGAAATTAGATGAAGATTTACTCTAAATACAAAAGCCATTATTCAATCTGCTTTTTAAATGAAAATCAATGGAAAGCAAAAAAAAAATTCTTAGAAAGAACTCAACATATGTCCCCAAAAAAATCTTTTCACAAAAATCCTTAGAAAATGGGACCTATCTTGAGTTCAATGACAAGATGCCCAAAGCATAAGAAAAAATGTTTTAGCATTGAATGATTCAGTTCTACATTTATTCAGAAGTAGTAAAGCACTAGAGACAAAACCTGTTTCATATTAAAATTACTAATGGCACGTACTAAGTGCCAACTCCCTGTCAAATTTGGCACTGCCCCTTATACTGGATGAATGTAGCTTATTTCCTGGATTCATTTCATGTGCTTTGTATTGGATGTCATATTAATCTTCCCAGAAGTACTTGGAAAGATGTAATTTGTATGATTATGAGATAACATGAACATCAGAACCATTATTTTTTCAGATTTTTGTTGTTATTGTTCTAAGTGTGAATTATGCATTAAGTTTTAAATGCATGCTTGCTTAAAAATTGAGAATTATTTGTGAGAAACAACGACTACAAAACTTATTGTCTTTTCTATAAGAAAATTGGTTTCTAAACGTGAACAGTGCAAGTTATTAACTGGCCTTCAAAAAAAAATTATTCCTAAAGCTTTGTGGACCATCTTGTGTTAGAAATGAAGGATACTAGTATCTTTTGTATCTTTTTGTTGTTGTTTTAAAAAATAATTTAATAATATTTTCCTGAATTCTACTAAAGTCTTCCATCTCTATCTCTTCTGTTAAGTTAATATATACTTAACAAGGATATTAACTGAGTTCTCATAAAACAAATGGGACACATGGTAGATGACTTTTTCACTTGTTTTCTGTTTTGCTTTGTTATTAACAAATGACTTGTGATTTCTCATTGCAAAGTCAATTTAAAATAAGTAGATATTAACTTATGATACAGGCATTGCCTACATATTTACACATTATCATCACCAGTTATCAGTTTCAACAGTATGCTGCAAATTTTTATTTTTAATTGAAATCACTATATTTAATATAATTTAAAGCAATGAAAGGTGAAAAACTGTTACATATAGGACACCAGGAAACATGTTATCAATGAAAATAATATAGTTTAGGATAAATGAACTGCAATCTTAAATATAATAATTTACAAATAATTTGCATCTAAAAATCTTTTTCTCACTCAAAAAATAAATAAAAATGTAAAATTTTATACATATATCACATTTACACCATTTTTTAAATTGTCCATTTTGGAATGAAAATGCTTAGAAGCTGAAATAATTGAATTAATCAAATTTCTCCCCATTTGATACTATGTAATAATCTGAAATTTAATTTTAAAAATTATAAAACTATATTACTGCATATCACATAGACAGCAAATAGTAACAAGGGAAGCCTTACTGAAAATAAATTTGAAAACTAGATGCAATGGATATATATCTTAAAAATAGTTTACTAAAACTGACACAAGATGAAATAGAAAACCAGAATAGTACCATATGTATAGAAATTTGAGTAAATTATCAAAATGCTTTCCACACAGAAAACTCCAGGCCCAGATGCTTTCACTGACTAAGTCTACCAAACATTTAAAGAAAAAATTATATCAATTTTAAATAATGTTTTTAAGAAAACAGACCAGCAGAGCCCAGTATTAAAACTTGACAAAAGCCTGACAGGGTGGCTCACACCTGTAATCCCAGCACTTTGGGAGTCAGGCAGGCAGATCACCTGAGATCAGGATTTTGAGACCAGCCTGGCCAACATGGTGAAACCCCTTCTCTACTAAAAATACAAAATATTAAGTGGGTGTGGCAGCAGACACATATAATCCCAGTTAGGAAGCAGAGGCAGGAGAATTGCTTGAACCCAGGAGGCAGAGGTTGCAGTGAGCCAAGATTGTGCCACTGCACTCCAGCCTGTGCAAGGATAGCAAAACTCTGTCTCAAAAACAAACAAACAAAAAATCCAACAAACAAAAACTTGACAAAGACATTGCAAATTTAAGACTATACAAAAAAAAGGAGAGTGCAGCAATTAAAAACACTTTATTTTGTTATTAAAATACTAAAATCAAGTTTTACTAAAGATACAATTCCTTGTTGTGTGGTATGAATTCAAATTATTTTTAAGATCTCCTAGCATTATATATTCAATTTGCGTGAAACTGATGAAGAAGCAAAATGAAAATTTTGATGGCCCTGTACAAAAATACAAATTATTTGCATTTTTAGTTCTGCTGCTGCTGTTTTAAATGAGCATTGCACATTTGCAATTCTTATCTTACAAAAATGCACACAAGACACACAAGCCAATTATCAAACAATGTCATCTTTTTTTCTCCCTGTTTTAAAGTATATAATCACGTTCTACTTATCTGGAAGTTAAATTGCTGGTCACTTTCACCATTCTGAAAATAATTTTCACCTTGAAATATGAGAAAAACTTTTATAGTAGAAAGTAGGTAGGATCACTTCATGTGGGTAAGAGCTAAGGAAAGCTTCCTAGAATACCATCTTCATAGAATGTAAATGTTTTTTGTGACAGAAGAAATGTTTATTTCATACTCGTTATTTAATAAATACATTGAGTACCTACTATATTTTACAAACATAAGTTTGGAGAACAGTTGTTATAAACAAGGATATCAGTATGTTTGCTTAAGACTTCTAAATCTTTTTCTATGCTCTTGTGCATTGTGAATCACCAAGAGGATTACTAGATAGGCCACTAAGCACAATATATGATTGTGCAATATCAAGGCACAAAATTTTCAAGCTGAGATTGTTTGTGGAAGCTAAAATTCAACTTTGCTTTACTCACAAATCTATATCTATGCCCCACTGAAAAAGGTACAATTATTTCTAACTAGTTTAAAGTCACCTGCTTTGCCTGACTAGACTGGGGACATTTTTCTAATTGGCTTATCCTGAGCTATTATTTTTACCCATTTGGAACTTAGTAAGGCAAACATTAAAAATCAGAGAAACATATTTATGTGACAGTCTTTGGCATGGCAAATAAGTAAAGTATTTGGTTTTTAAATCGGCCATCATTAATGTGTGTATGTGTGTAATACGCTTCCATGTGTACATTTATTTGTTTTATCAACATTAACTATCATAATGGTATTTGGGATAGTAATTTATTAAACTCAGCTGAAGTATTACTTGTATTAATCCCTAGCTTGAAAGGATCCTCAACTCTTATTAGGTACTGATGTGGTTTGGCTGTGTCCCCACCCAAATCTCACCTTGAATTGTAGCTCCCATAATTCATATGTGTCATAAGAGAAAACTGGAGGGAAATGGTTCTACCATGGGGGCCAATTTTTCCCATGCTGTTCTTGTGACAGTGAAAGAGTCTCATGAGATCTGATGGTTTCATAAAAGGGCAGTTCCCATGCACACGCTGTCTTGCCTGCCTCCATGTAAGACATGCCTTTGCATCTCCTTTGCCTTCTGCCATGATTTTGAGGTCTCCTTAGCCATGTGGAACTGTAGGGCCGTTAAACCTCTTTCCTTCATAAATTACCCAGTCTTGAGTATGTCTTTATTAGTAGCATGAGAAAAGACTAACAAAGGTACCATATTGTATTTATATTAATTTTTAATTCTCTAAGATTACAGGTAATTTTACAAACAGATTAAGTGTTCATTTAAGCTGCATTAAAAGCATTCCATATTAATCTTATATTCTAATGGTTGGTAACTAAAAGATAACAACTTTAGAAAGATTTCCGTTATACTCCTTTGTTTGAAATTTCCCATGCTTATTGAAAGATTCAAATTTTTAGCAAAAATGTTGAGTTTCTTCACCACATTCCGGACCCAGCTTTCTCAATTATTTTTAAGACTCCTGTCTTTAACACACTTAGAAGAAATTTTATGTATTTGTGTGTACACAGGCATACATATTTTATATATACCTAGCTGATACTAATTCCTATTGTGTCTGGGATATATAGGAGATATATATATATATCATAGTATTCTTTTACATTTAATAAAATTTTTTCTGATCACTACAAGCTATAAATCTCATGTTACTCAAATTTTATGATTTTTTAGTGCTTAATGACATGCTATCTTATTGACAGAGTATATAATTATATATAATACTTCTACAATGTTATATAATTACACTAAGTATAATATATTTGCAATTAAAATGTCCTGACATTGAAATATTTTATGAGGACAGAGGGCATACATAAGGATATGCAAAATATGTATAATATGTAAAGAGTAACAATTTGGAAACCACTCATGGATAGACACAATTTTTTTTAACAGAACAGAAAATAATATTTGAAGTCCACTAGTAGCCTTTCCTAAGTGTAACAAGAGATATTCTCACAAATTTTGTATTTTTAATTCTCTTTTCTTATTTTATAATCCCCACCCCAGCTATACTGTTCTCAATCATAGAAGAAAAGCAGTTGGTATTTCCCCATTAAGTATGTTTTTGGTGAAGCAGGTTTGTTATTGTGGGGAGTGTTGTGTTTTGTTTTGTAGATGCCCTTTATCAGGTTGAAGTTTACTTCAATTATTTCATCAATATCTATGTTTTCTTTTGTTTTAAATTTTAAAATTCTCTCTATCTTGGATACCTAAACTGAAACTTATCTAGAAAGATGCTGGATTTAGTCAAATGATTTTTCTGTGTCTATTGAAAGGACTATATGGTTCTCTTCTTATTTTGTTAATCTAGTGAATTACATTAAGTTTCAACTATGAAATCTGAGTTAGAGTCTCATAAACTTTAAGATAGAATTTACATACAATAATATGTACTCACTTTAGGTGAGCAGGACAATGAATCTTACTCCTTTTTAATTACAATCTGAATCAAATTTTAGATATTTTATTTCCCCAAAACTACCTTCTAGATCCTTTGCAGTTAACTCTGTACACAGAAAACTCCTTGCCAGGTTGGCATCTTTCATGATTTCTATTAATATAGACTAATTTAATCTGTCCTAGAAATTCACTTAATCGGAATTATACAATTAATAGTCTTTTGTGTCTGATTTATTGCACTCCATATAATATTTTAGAATATTTTAATTTGGGGAGTCGTCTATAATTCATTCATTTTATTGATGAATATCATTTTTTTGAATACTATAATTTGTTTAACGTTTCACCTGCTGATGGATATTCGTGTTGTTTCCATTAGGAGATAATAATGATTAAAATTGTTTATGCTACTCTTTGTATGGATATATATCTTCATTTTTCTTGAGTTGACACCTGAGAGTAAAATTTCTATATTATATGTGATCTGAGCATAAAGTAGATGTGAATCTCTATAATAAAATGCTAAGCTGTTTTCAAAGTGGTTATGATTTAATTTTTTTCAAAAGCAATGTAAAAAATTCTAATTGTTTCACTTCTGCCTTAGATATTGCCAATCATTTTAATTCCTAGACATTCTAATGAAAATGTACAGCTATCTCATGATTTTAATTTTGATTTATCTGATGTCTAGTAATGTTGAACATCTTGACATGTATTTATTGGTCATTTATACATATACTAATTTCTGAATATTTGTTTAAATATTGTGTCTCTTATCCAAGTGGGTGATTTATCCATTTGTTATTTAGTAGAATATGTCCTATATATATTTTGAGTTCATGCCCTTTGTCAAGTATTTTGTATTGCAAATATTTTCTCCCAGTATATGGCTTACTTTTTTACTGTATTAATAGTGCCTTTTGAAGCACAAAATTTAAATATTAATTCCAATTCATCTTTTTGTCTTATGATTTGTGGCTCTTTGTGTATTGTCTTGAAACTATTGTCACACCACAAAGTCATGAAGAATTTCTATGTTTTCTTCTATATATTTTATAATTTCTAGAATCTGTATTCGATTTTTCTTATTGTTTCTACTTCTCTGCTGAGACTTCCAGTGTTTCTTTCTTTTTAATTTTGTTTTTGGTTTTGAGACAGAGTCTCACTCCAGGCTGGAGTGCAGTGGTATGATCAGGGCTCACTGCAACCTCCAATTCCTAGGCTCAGGTGGTCCTCCCAAGTGGCTGGAATTACACACTTGTGCCACCACACCCGACTAATTTTTGCATTTTTTTGTAGAGATGTGGTATCACTATGTTGCCTAGACTGGTCTCAAATTCCTTGGCTCAAGTGATCTACCTGTCTCAGCAACCCAAAGCGCTTGGATTACAGGTGTGAACCACTGAACCTTGCATGGAGACTACATTTCTTTAAGTGAAATTTTCATTCACTAAATACATGGTCTATTTTATATTTTGTTGAGGAAGTAGTAGCCACCTTTAAATTATTGTCTGTCAGTTATAACATTTGGTTTTCTTTGTTTTGGATTCATCTGTTTTTCTTTTCTCCATTGTTGTGTTCCATCTCCTCTTTCCCCCTTTTTAAAAATAGGTTCAGAAGGTTTAGAAGGTACATGTACAGGTTGTTACATAGATGTTCAGCATTATGGTGAAAAACAAAAAATCAAGTATCACATCCTCACTTGTGTTAGGGAAGTAAACAATAAGTATACATGGATATACAGAGGGGAATAACAGACAATGTGTCCCATTTTCTTGATTTGTGATTTACCATAATTATTAGATTTATATCCTAGGGATTATGAATATTACATTATTCTCTTTTTTTCCAACTTTTCTGTTAGGTTCAGAGGGAACGTGTGCCTGCATATGATGCATAACGATCTGAAAACTGGGCCCTAGTCTTCTTTTCCTCTGTCAACTAATCATAGGGAATGTCCCATAAGGCCGTTGGTGCAGGCTGGGGGAGAGGCAGGGTGGCAGGAGTGGAGACCATGGGCATTTGAGCCACGTCCTCATGTAACTTACCTTCATGATCTCATGATCTGCTCAAGCCAGGTTGTGTATATAGCACTTCCATTTGATGATGGAATGCTGCTGTGTATGACCCACTTTATGGCTAGATGGGTCAAAAAGCACCCGGTTCATGATAGGCAGTTCAGGTCGCATGGTGTCTTGATGACCCATAGTGAAATGCTCAATTTCCACCAAAGAGAAATAACACGCCAATAGCTGTCTCTCAAAAGGAGAGTAGTTATCTGCAGAACATGGCAGGGCCTTTCTCCAAAATCCTAGAGGCCTCTGCTGTGATTCACCTATGGGGACCTGCCAGAGTCTCCAAACAGCATCCCTATTTGCCACTGACACTTCAAACATCATTGGACCTGCTGGGTCATATGGCCCAAGTGTCAGAACAGCTTGCACAGCAGCTTAGACCTGTTGCAGAGCCTTCTCCTATTCTGGACCCAACTCAAAACTGGCAGCCTTTAGGGTCACTTGATAAATGGACTGGAGCAACACACCCAAATAAGGGATGTGTTGCCTCCAAAATCCAAATAGGCCCACTAGGCATTGTGCCTCTTGGTTGTAGGAGATATTGTTTTTGATTTACTATTTTTCTAGGAAGAGGCAGCTCTAATGGCTTCCATTGGCCTTTCCCACCATAATAGCACTCACTCTACCAGTCAGGGAGCCCATGTGGGGGTTCTGCCAGCTGCTCAGTATGTCTATGCCAATTATGTATTCTGGCACTGGGGAAATGACTGCAGGATGAGTCCAGGGACCCACTGGACTCACTGTAAGTCAGACCTGTGCTAAAACTCAATTAATTACTTGACCCCCATAAGCCCATACTTTAACTGGAGGACCACAGTGAGGTTTTGGGTCCCCTAGAATTAACATCAGCTTGGAGCCAGTGTCCAGTAGTCACTGAAATGTCTGATCTTTTCCCTTTCTCCAGTGCACAGTTACCCTGGTAAAAGGCCAGAGGTTTCCTTGGGGAAGGATGAGAGAAAGATTCACTGCAGAAACTATCCGTAATGTAGTGGAGTCCTTCCTCAAGAGGACACATCCTCCCCTTCATTCAAGGGGTTCTGGGTCTGTAAAATGACTCAATTCTGGAAATTGAATGATGGGCTATGATTCTCTGTTTTTATAATTCAAATTAGCCTTTTGTCCATTTGACATAGAAGTTTTCTGCTTATATAAATTAAGTAGGAAGCAGTAGGCTTCCTATCAATTTTACTTCTAGGAACACCATGATTAATTAGCCAATGCCAGAGCTCTACACAAGTCAGACTATTTTGATTGCTACTTTATCTCTGCTGTCCATTATGGTAGCTATGCCTACCTTGCCTTTGACAGTTTGGTGCTGCTACTTGGTTCCTGACACCTCGGGATCCAACTATTTCCATTTTATTTAAATTTTCTAGTTGAGTGACTGTGGTTACCAGTGTTAGATCTGACATACAAAGAAGATCAATTACTGGGCTCTTCACAGATGCAGGTAATGCCCTCACAAATCTATTTCACAAGGCATTAGTCTTCTGCACCCTCCCAGCTGAGGTGATTAAGTTTAAAGCAACTAATCCACTCCACCATCTTTGGATCCCTTCCTCTACATTAGACCAAGAGAGATCAGGCATTTCCAGCTCACTCTCAGTGGGCCATCTTTTAACCTGTATTTAAGCTAACCAAACAAACAAACTATTAGAACATTTTTTAGACCCAAATCAATAAATTCAACCTGATCAACTCTACATTCCTTCTACCATTATCTCACAGCCTTAATATCCATTCCCATGCCTGTTCTCTAGATTTCTATTTATATACATATTCCAAATCTCAAGCAGTTCTTTTCCAATGTTGCATACCTCTTTATGGGTCACACTCAACTTTACCTCTAGGGATTCACTGGGACTTTAGTCTAGTTATAGGTCTAGAAGCAAACAGGTGTGTTGGGGGTTGCTTCTTAGGAGAATCAACATTATCTTGCCTGGCAACAGCCTCAGAGGAGGCCATCACTGTTGCTTCAGGTAGCACAGGGTTTAACTTCTCAAACAAAGGTAGAAAGACTGATGGCAGCATGGGTTGGGGAGGGGATGTTGCCACTACTAAAGATGGGGAAGCTGTTTATTCTGCCAAAAAAAAGTTCATCAGATTTTACAAACTTAGTGTCCCCAGCTTCATCTGGGTCCTCCCACATGTCCCCATTTCAAGTTGCAGGGTCCCATTCTTTTCCAAACAATACTCTCACTTTATCCAAAGACACCTGGCAAGTCTGTGCATGTACCTTTTGTTGCAGTTCAGCCACTTGCATGATAAGAGCTTGTGTCTATTTTTCCACAATTTCAGCTCTTTCTCTACAGGAGTTAAGACTGTCACTGAGACTGACAATCTTAGCAGTTTTGAGGCTCAGTATCTGCTTCTCAAACCGGGAGTTAGAATCCCTGAGGTCATTATTTTATTTCATCACTTTGTCCACTGAACTTAGGAGCAGCCAACCAGCTTCATTATGCTACTTGGTTCTTCACATATCTAAAATGTTATGTACAGAGTCACTAAACTTCTTGCCTCTCACAAGCTGTGAATCAGGAGTATCAAATGCACTTATTTTGCTTAACTATCCAAATAGTTCACACCAAGGACTATTAGTGTTCTCCATACTGTTGGAAATTGAGTCTTTAACATTTTGGGGCTTAATCATATTAAGCAACCAACTCCAAAAACCCCCAAATCAACAAAAGAACTCTATCCTGAATATTCTGTTCCTCTAGAACCAACCCACTTCTGGTACCAAAATTAGGGTTCTCTAGAGGGATGAAACTAATAAGGTAGAAGAAAATAAATAAAAGGGAAGTACTAACTTACATGATCACAGAGTTCCACAATAGGTTATCTGCAAGCTGAGGAGCAAGGAAACCCAGTCTGAGTCCCAAACCTGAAGAACATGGAGTCCAACGATCAAGGGCAAGAGGCATCCATCATGGGAGAAAGATGTAGGCTGGGAGGCTAGGCCAGTCTAGCCTTTTCAAGACTCTTTTTTTTTTCCTGTCTGCTTTATATCCTGATCACACTGGCAGCTGATTAGATGGTGCCTACCCAGATTAAGGGTGTGTCTGCCCTTCCCAGCCCACTGACTCAAATGTTAATTTCCTTTGACAACACCCTCGCTGTCACACCCACAATCAACACTTTGCATCCTTCCATCCAATCAAGTTGTCACTCAGTTTTAACCTTCATGAGAGGAACATACACTTATATTTACATAAACAATTGTAATTTTCCTTTTTTACAAAACATGTTTTTAATCAGGGCAGACATCTTCATTAGCTCTCCTTTTTCATTTCTTGTATTTTCCTACTGTCATTCTTTTCATTTTCCATGTTAAATTGTGTGAATAATTAAAGTTGGACTTTTAATTTTCTTTTCTGGGCATGGTTCCATTGTTTTATTTTATGAAAATTCACAGTGGTTAATATAGCAAAAGTATCCCTAGAGTCTAAAAATTAAAATCAAACAAATCCTATCCATCTTGTACTCTAATCAAACATTGAACTCTAGCAATTGCTTCCTTCTAGCAGAGTCTAATGTATGCCAGGTGTTTTACAATTTTATTATCCCCCTTTTCAAACTCTGATGGCTTCGTGTTTTGACAGATAACCGAACTTGGTATTATGTGTTCAGCAAATGATGTATTGTTCATGGGAGACACTCACAAGTTGACAGTCAGTGTTGGGTCACATGATGATAATTTCTGCCTAAGTAGAAACACAATCCAACTATTTCAATAAAGTCAAACAATTTTATTCTATCTATGCCTTCTCAAAACACTGCTAAATATCACAGCTATAATAGTATACAGTTTGAACTTACCAAAATGCTGTAAGCAGTACTGCTTGAATGTTAAAACTGATATCTCATTGTAAATGAGATAAATTTAAGATATTAGTTAAAAAGTCATAAAATTATCTGCTGTAATATTGGTACATGAAAATCATTGTAAGCCTCCAATGGGGCAGCAAAATATTGGAAATTCCACTGTGTCACACAGATGAAACTATTAATCTGATCTGAACTGAAACAATAGTAAAAATATGGAACATTTTTCAGAGTTAGTAAGCAGATAATTGGAGTGACAAATTATATATAAAAAACAACTTAAACACTTTTAATAAAGATCATTTACTGAAGTCCTAGCAGCAAGATTATTCAATTATATCTAACAATCAAAAATATGATCATGATCATCATTATAATCAGTAAGATAATCACTTTTTAAATTTTTTCTTTAAGAGACAGAATCTCACCCTGCCATCCAGGCTGAGCAGCAATGGAGCAAACTAGGCTTAATGCAACCTCTGCCTCCCTAGTTCAAATGAGTCTCCTGCCTCAGCCTCCCTAGTAGCTGGGGCTACAGGCACGGACCACCATGCCCCAATAACATTTTTTATATTTTTAGTAGAGACAGGGTTTCACTAGGTTGGCCAGGCTGCTCTCGAACTTCTGACCTCATGTAATCCACACCCTCGGCCTCCCAAAATGCCACCTTGGGTCTAAATGAGACTATAAGAGCAGTTCAAATCCAGCACATTCAAAGCCCATATATTTGTAATTTCTGTGTTATTTGTGAATAATATTGCTAGGAGTAAAGCCTCAATGTCTGAAACACTATTATTGGCTCTATCGTAAAATTGACTCTTTTCAAATTTTGAGGAAAAAGTACAAAACATTAAATTAGCTGATAGCATATATTTGTCTTTTAAAAATCAACCTTATTGGCTGGGCATGATGGCTCAAGCCTGTAATTCCAAAGCACTTTGGGAGACCAAGATGGGCAGATCATGAGGTGAGGAGATCAAGACCATCCTGGCCAACATGGTGAAACCCTGTCTCTACTAAAAATACAAAAAAATTAGCTGGGCCTGGTGGTGCACACCTGTAATCCCATTTACTTGGGAAGCAGAGGCAGGAGAATCCCTTGTCCCCGGGAGGCAGTGGTTGCAGTAAGCCTAGGTCACACCACAGCACTCCAGCCCAGCGACAGAGCATGTCTCCGTCTCAAAAATAAATAAATAAATAAATAAAATAAACTTTATTGCCATAGTTTGCATATTTATAATGTACCAATTTTTACTGTACAGTTCAATCAATGTTGATACATATATACCCAATTTGAATCATCATTTTAAACCAGTTTTAGGTAATTTCCACCATCCCATAAAGCTTCCTATTGCCCCTTAGCTGTCTTTTTCACCCCCTACCCTCATGCCTTTCTACCCTAAGTGACTACTCATTTGATTTTATTACTAGAGATTTGTTTTCTCTATCCTAGATATTCACATATGTGGAATCATAATTTTGTGATTTGTGTCTAACCACTTTTGCTTAGCATAACATTTTAAAGATTCATTCATTTTTCTGCATGCACCAAATGTTTGTTGCCTTTAATTGCTGAGTAGTATAAATATACCACAATTTGGTTGTCTATGTTTGTCTTCTGTTTCATATAGTTTTGTTTCTCAACTCCCTCACTTCTCTTTGACATCCTAAACTGAACATGTTTTCAATTTGATTTCTAATCCTTCTGAAAGCTCAAAAATGTGTATCCAATTTTGTACTTGAATTTCCTCTTGAGTCTTCCTGCTCCTTCACCCTTCTGATGAATTACCAATAGTGCAGACTAAACCCCTTAAATCTATATCAAACATGTGCTCTATTTCTCAAATATCGATCAAGACATTTCCAATTTTAGCTACCAGCATTTCTTACTAGGTATTTGGTAACTTACTTTTATAACCAGTCTCCTCAAATAGTGTCTTGGGATTATATTGGAGACCTAATCTATGATTTCCCCATCTTCCAAGGTAAGTTTTTAGAAAGAAAATATTTCCCTGCTTACAGTCTTTCAATCACCTATTTTAATCATAGAAGAAAGTGAATATCATAAATAAGGTGTACATAGCTCTTGATTAATTCGTTATCCTAGTGAACTGTCATCCTTCCTTAATAAATTTCAGCTTCGCTTCCTTCATTTAGTACCTTCCTCCCACAGGACCATTGGAGAAGTTTCCTACCTTATTTATATGCGTAACTCCTTCTTACTTTTCAAATTTTAACCAAAAATCACTTTGTCATGGAGACCTTTCTTGAGATTACTGTTTACATGAGCCTCTTTTGTTAAAGGTTACATATCATCCTGCATCTTGTTTTTTCCTCATCCTGCCTTTTGTTCATAATGCAATTATTAATGCATTTGCTTAATGTCAATCTCTTTATATAAATGTTTTTATCTATAAGGAGATATGTCACGTTTATTTCATTTATTTCTATATACATTGCACTTAACAAAGTACTGATGTATTTTTGTTTCTTAACAATTGTTTGTGGAATGAATTGTGATTGAGATGGGTATTTGCAATTGGTTATATCAGTGACCTGTGCTGAGAGATCATGGGGAAAAGAAAGAAGTTAAGACCTGAAGAAATATGGAAAGAAATACAGAGAGAACAGAACTTGTGGAGATGAAGAAAAAAATGTTCTTCTGCCTTTAAAGACAAAAATCTTACATTCATTTGTTACTACCATCAAATGAGGGAATGCTCCAAAATATCTACATCAAAGCACCCCCCATCCTTAATAATGGTAAACTAATAATCTATGTTATTTAGAAAACAATGACATCAGACTTTGTAGCTAAAATTATGAGATAATAGTTCATGTATTAAATAGAGCATTAAAATATTCTATTTTGAACAATAAAATTAGAGGAGACCAGCACATGGGCTAAACTATAAATTTTATATCTGATAAACAGTGTTACCTGTGAAACATCATGTTTTTACAGTGGCATTTGATAGCTATGTGATCTAGGATTGTTATCAAACCTCTCGCAGACTGAGTTTCATGATTCGTGTAAAATAGTTTTCATTTTGCAACATTGTTTATGAGGATTAGGTGAGGTAATATTTTTATTAAGATCATGACATAGAAATTTTCACATGTGTAATTAGAATTGCAAGGCTACTATTTTCATTGGTATTGATATTGCCTAGATGTTCCTGTTCTGTCACAATCACTGCCATTATCACTAGAATAACACTTGCTAAGGGTTAGGAAATTCTGTTCTTTCTCAAAAATGGACAGATGAATTCTTGGGTAAATTCATTAACCTCAAATTCAGTGCTAAAATGCTACTATCTTCTTTGAGACGGAGTCTCACTCTGTCACCCATTTGGAGTGCAGTGGTACAATCTTGGCTCACTGCAACCTCCGCCTCCGTGGTTCAAGCAATTCTCTGCCTCAGCCTTCCAAGCAGCTTGGATTACAGGCACCCGCCACCATGATCAGATAATTTTTGTACTTTTGGTAGAGACGGGGTTTTACCATCTTGGCCAGGCTGGTCTTGAACTCCTGACCTCATGATCTACCAGCCTCAGCCTCCTAAAGTGCTGAGATTACAGGCATGCGCCACTGTGCCCAGCCTAATCCTATTATCTTTTTTAAAAAAGTGATTAGTATTAAAGGCTTTGTCAAAATGAAAGGGATTTTTTTGTGTTAGTCAAATGAGTAAATGAATGTGAAGGCAATTTGAACACTGTACATTGCCATTGTTAGGATTAGACCACAGATTGGAATCACTAATTTAAAGCAAAGCTCTAGTAAGAACAAGTTCATACATTTAATTCATTTTGTCCAGTGGACTGGAAGGGTGTTCTTACCTGGGGACTAGCCATTTTGCATGTTTTATTTAGATTACAGAGCAAAAGTGATACTTTTTCTAAAAATACATGTGTTTATTAGCAGAATCTACAAACCATTTTGGGTGAAAACAATATCCTAATAGAGAGGTTCTAAAATAATTTAGTTACCTTGGTTTTAATATGCTAATTTTACCACCTACATTACTTCATGTAAATTTTCTTGTGTTATCTACATTTTTTTTTTTTTTTGTAAAGGGATCCTCAAGTGTTTTCAGGCCTCACTCTTGTCTGTAAACCACAGCCTGGTTACCTCTTGGATTGATAGCTTTGAAAATGTGTCAACAGTCTTCGTGTTTTACATTTTATCATACTGCCAAGCATAATATAACATTTATTCTCCCTGTACATACAGTTTTTTTCTTGTAGAAAAGAAAACAAAATCTGGTTTAGGTAATTTTGCTCTTGCAGAATTTAATCAGTTTCACACAGAACTTCTTTACTTATTTATGAGAGACAATATTTTGTGGTGGAAAAATCTGGACCTGAAGTCAGTGGAACTTCTGTTTGAGTATTAGCTCTGCCACGTAATGATTTTGGACCTTAGGGAAGTTATCTATGCTTTTTAAACCTTTGAATTTTTTTTCTGTATTATTTGGATAATAATAGCCACTTTAGGCATAGATAATAGCCACCTTAAGCATGGATATTAAAAATAAATAAGATACTATGAGACATTCAAACTTAAATGCCACACAGGAACTGAGACTACTTAGGGAACAAGAGATCTAGATTCTGTGGTATCTTTGCTTGGTAGGATATGCATATCGAAGGGAATGGTGGGCACAATGCCCACGCCCATTTACTTATAGAGCAGTCATATGCTAGCACAGTAGAAATTGACTATTTAGTTCTAGAGATAACAGAGTTACATGTCACTTTACAGAGCATAGCTGCATCCACAGAGCAGGGAGAGAGAAGGTGTTAACTAGTATACATAAAAGTTATCTGAATTGCATGCCAGACAATTGGAGTGCTTGACCTATGGAGAAATATATTTGTATAAAGATTACTAACAGACATGTGGGGTCTTGTAGTTTGAATCTGCAATTTAAGATATACTGCAATCTACTGTTTTTAATGTGAACAGGGTCTCATCATTTTTATAGTAGTTCTTCAGAATTGGGACAAGACTTACCTACCTGCTCATTGCACTTAGGCAGGTGTTAGAGAAAAATATCTGTCAACTGTAAGGGGAGGAGTGGAAAAGGAACCATTCAAACACTCATGGCCTGAGCCATACATACTATTGGAGGATGTACTTAGAACTTCATATGTAATGATGAATTTATCTCATGTTTCAGAAGGCTCTTGAAAGCAAGGGCATTAATATTCACACCTCATTTATAGAACACTTAAAGCTTCCCAGGAAGCGTGGTAAACATTTTTCATGACTTTTATAATTTATAAAATTTGATATATAATTATAGCATTTTTCAGAAATATAAACTGATTCTTACATAAATTTATAATAATTTACATAAATTTCACATGGTGAAAACTGTTGGTGCCAAAATTTGAACTCAAGCAACCTGGCACGAGATCCTATTCTCTTTTACTTGGCTGTCAAAGGATTAAAATGACCTGGAAAGGAACTTCACCATAAGGAAGAACACAGAAGCAGATTGGGCTTTAGTTGTTTCTGGACATATCATAAGAGACAATTTAAATCAGTCAGAAAACATTTACGTAATATTTGAACATACCAACTCCATATGCATTCACATGGATCAGTACATAAACTGTATTTCAAGAAAAAAATACCAGATGTAGTTTCATGTTAAAATTTTTGTGAAATAACATTTGTGTATGCATACACTATTTCTAGAAGTTCATACATGAAAGTGATGTAGTTACCTGTGTGGAATAGTACTGGGTGGACGGTAGTGAGGGTGCACAGAGGGGTCCTGGCTTTTTATTTCTTTTTATTATTTATACTTAAAGTACTTTAGTCTAAAATTGTTTAGTGAAGAAAACTGTATTTTAAGATTAAGAGAGCACTTTAAACCTTATCTCAAAGTGGTCTACATTTTTCAAAAACCTTTGTGTTTTATGTCTGAAAGAAGATTAGTAATATGGGTAGAGGCAGTATTGATTTATGCATACTGCTATCCCCTTAGTATTCTAGGTAATCTCTTGGTTTATTCTATCTTTGTCAGCAGAAAAGTATGATTAGCATTTAGTCAAGGTATTATTTTTCATCTGGAAATTGAAAATGTGAATTCTTTAAAAAAGAAAAGGAGAGACCATTCACCTGTTTTACCCAAGCAATTTACACTTTCAAAGTGGTAAAGAGACCAGACTGATAACATCGAACTTTCACATCAAATAATTACGTTTTAATCTCCTATTCAAAGACTTCAACTTAGGGGTCACAGGAATTAAGAAAACTTTTTCTTTTTAATCAGTCTTGGATGATTAGTGGCTTTGTTTGTGGAATGATCATTTTCCAAGTACAGCATTGCAGTGTTAAAGTAAAACAGGGGGGAAAGATTAAGGAGTTTAATTTACTTGGCATGTTATAACTATGTTTATTAAAATACGAAGAATTACAACAAAACTTTATCATTTGTTAATATTACTTTGCCTCAATGGGGGTTATATTGAGAAAGCAATATTCTAGACATAAAGGCCATTACCAAGCAGTATTTTTCTTAAAATTTATTTTAATTATTCTTGTAAAATAACCCCCTGGGTACTTAAAATGAAATCTATTTCTTTATTGAAATGTAATTCTTCTTTCGCCCTCAATAAGCTTTCCATCTCTGGTTTATTATGGCAATGTTATTCTGAATAAAAAGACAAGTTTGGAACACTGATATATTAATCAGCAGGCCTTACACAATAAGAAATAGGATAAAGGGGACTGTGTATTATTTCTCAATAAATGTTATGTTTGTATAATGACACACTTGGGATCCTTCTTCTGGATTTATCATAAAATTAACTGAATCTAACAAATATATGCAGAAACTATACTAAATGTAGAAATCCATGTCAAATTATAAGAAAAAATTCCTTCCCTAAAATAGAATTGAAGTTTTTATAACAAAATCAATGATTTGATATCACCAGGTCTTGTAATGCTTGCCTTTTAGTGGTTTGTGCTATCTTTTAAAAAATCACTATGAAATCTTTGGTTTCAAAGCATGAAAGTCAACAGAAAGTTGGTTTTTAACAGGGTTGTAAAATAAATAACAAATAAATACAGAAAGTTCTCTAAGCTTTTGTCATAATGATGGTATATTACCTAATAATACCTTATGATAAAAGCTATATTTGCTACGAGAAAAATAGTACTATATTTAAATAGGACAAGAACATATTTATGAGGCCCAGAATAATACTTGCTAGGGCTTCTTGAGAGTTTAAAAATGTACTAAACAGCTTGGTCAAAGATGTCTTCTATGCTTCCATGTAGCAGCTTATACTACCAGCCTCCTCCTGAGATCCCTGCTCTGTCTAGTAGAATCCATAATATTTTTGCTATATTGAGAGCTTTATGTCATATCATAAGTATATGAGACACATATCTTTTAGTTGATTAATTACTGCTTGTTAGACTTCGCCCAGCTGACCAGATAGACTACTTTGCACTTTGGAAAAAAGCAGGAAGCACACACTGACAAACACAGGACTAAAATATAGGTCTATAAGGAGTATGGCTTCAACTGTTTGATTTACTCACAATATTCATGAAGTCATTGTGATCTGGGGTCTATCAGATACAGAAATAAACTTTAAACAAAAACAAGATGGTTTCTTTATCTTCACACATTGTGAAGACCTTAGAAGCACTATATAAAAATTACTAAAGTCACATCATTAAATAAGATCAATTTACTCTATGTTATCTACCCTTATATTAAGTCAATATAATCTTTGTAAACATATTTATAAAACATTAACGGTATATAGTTCATTTTTACTAAAATATATATGCACATATGTTAAAAATTCAATCACGACTGATGGGGTAAGTACAAAACTCTTCCCATAATACATCAGGGAAAGCCATTTTTGTTTTTCGATTCTCTTGATAACGTCAATATTTCTAAATAATATAGGTATACATTTTTCAAGTTTTATTTTGGGCTCAAGGATCTATGTGAGGGTTAGTTATATAGGTAAATTGCATGTCATAGGAGTTTGGTGTACAGATTACTTCGCCATCCAGGTAGTAAGCATTGTACCCGATGGGTGTATGCTCCATCCTCACCTTCCTCCCTTCCTCAAGCAGGCCCTGGTGTGTATTGCTCCCTTCTTTTGTTCATATGTACTCAATGTTTAGCTACCACTTATAGGTGAGAACACATGGTATTTGCTTTTGTGTTCCTGTGATAACTTCTATTGACTTCTTCTATTTCCACATCAGTTTTTTTTCTCTCATCATTGATAACATTTAAATATTTATGTGCTATGCTTGATAATTTTCCTGTTACTCTTTAATTTTAATTTACATATTTTAAATTTACATGTATTAAAATTCACTCTTTTGGATATACACTTCTTTTATGAGTTTTGACAAAGGCATAGAGTTGTGTATACCACAATAAGAAAAGTATGCGGCAATCCATCAGCTAGAACATTCCCTAGTGCTGTCCTTTTGTAATCAACCCTTTCCCCTATTTCTAAAGCCTGGCATCTATCATTTGCTCTCGTTTCCTACAGTTTTGCCTTTTTCAGTATGTTATACAAATGGAATTTTGCATCATGCAGCCTTTTGGGACTGACTTCTTTCCTTTATCATAATTCATTTGATATTCATGTATATTATTACTTGTATCAGTCATTTGTTCCTTCTTATTGCTGAGTAGCATTCACTGTATGCATTCACCAGGGTCTGTTTTTCCTTTCACTGGCTGAAGGGCATTTAGATTGTTTTTGTTTTTGTTTTATTTTTGGAGCTTATAAATTAAGCTACTTAAAAAAATTCCTATAAAAATTTTAATGAATTAAAGTGTTATTTCTTTTGGGTAAATTCCTAGGGAGAAAACTCATGGCATCATAAGGTAAGTATATGTTTAGTTTAATAAGAAAATGCTAAGCTCTTGGCTGTACCATTTTTGCATTCTTAACAGCAATGTATTAAATTTCTGGCTGCTTTGTAAACTTGCAGCAAATGTAGCTTTATCAGGTTGTTCTTTCAGTTATTGCTGTTTACCAATCTAATAGGTGTCCGGTATTATCGCTTTATGGTTTTAATTTGTATTGCTCCAATGACTAATCATATTGAACACCTTTTCATATACTGATTTGCCACTGATTATCTTCTTTGGTGAGTGTCTTTTCAAAATTTTGCTCATTTTTTTATTGAGCTGTTTTCTTGAGTTTTAAGAGGTCTTTTTGTACTATGGATAAAAAATTTCTAGGAAGACACCACCTTTGTAAATATCTTTCTCCAGCATGTAGCTTGTCTTTTAATTCTCTTAACAGTGTTTTTCAGAGAAAAAAAAATTAATTTTGGTAAAATTTAATCTATCAATATTTTCTTTGGGGAATCATGACTTTGGTATCATATCTAAGAATACTTTTCTTGATTCAAAGTTCACTAAAACTATCTCTTATGTTTTCCTTTAGAAGTTTTACATTTAAATATGTCATCTGTTTTGAGTAAATTATTATATAAGATAAAAGGCCTACTCCAAGATATTTTAATTTTATTTTTAAATTTGCATATGGATATTCAAATGCTCCAGCAACATTTGTTTAAAATACTTGTTTTTTATTTTATTTTGGATTGTACATATTTATATAGTGTGATATTGTGATACATGGCTAACTTGTATAATGATCAAATTGGGGTAATTAGCATTTCTGTCACCTCAAACACGTACAGTTCCCTATGGTAAGAACATTTAAATTTCTCTCTTCCAGCTTTTCTGAAATACACAATACACCACTGAAATTATAGTCATCCTACTGTGCATTAGGACACCAGAAGCTTTTTCTCCTAACTGTAACATTGTACCTGCTGTCCTATTTCTCCCATCCCCATTCTCCTTACCCTCCCCTGACTCAGATAACCTATATTTCACTCTCTTCTTCTATGAGCTCAACTTTTAAAACTTCCACAAAGGAGTGATATCATGTGGTATTTCTATTTTTGTGCCTGATTTAGTCCAATTAATTTAATGTTCTCTAGATTCATTTATGTTGTCACAAATGGCAGGATTTCATTATTTATTATGAGTGAACATTATTTCATTATGTACATATAGCACATTTTCTTTAACCATTTATTTGCTAATTGGACAATATATATATCATTGATGACACTGATACCACGGGCTAATGCATACTATATCATTACCAGTAGAACGACTTGTTGAGTTGTGGATGAATTGTTATATTACCCCAAGAATCACATATTAACAGATTTCTCAGATGAAGTATTATAGGAGGTTCAGATGCTGAATGAAAAAAGAAAAAGACAGACAAACACAGACAAAAATTTTAAATATGTTAAATTTTTCGAGATACCTTCTGTCTTGCCTCCAATGTAGACTGATTCCTTTCAGGGATGCCTACTTCCATACAGGGATATTTTTTATTATGTGTAGAGATGATGCCTGCTGTTTCTTTGATACTATGCTGTACACATTTGTAGGTTACTTTTAATGTTTGACTGAGGCACATCTCCAAGGATTTCTCATATTATGCATGACTGATATTGGTTTTCTTTGTTTTTCTGTAGGTTAGCTTCCCCCAGTATTTTTCTTCTTTGGATAGGAGGACTAGCTCTCAGCATTTCCTCTAATGGCATAGGAATATGAAGCAGTTAGAAATGCTAGTTTTCATTCTAGTTCCCAATAGTAAAAAATTAAATTAAAATTAATAAATGGAAAAATTCTGACATCCCTAGTTCTTCGATGTACATTTTTCAGTTTCTTTGGGGAGCAGTTCTTCAGTTTTGGTCTGGAAGTAACCAGTATCTCTGTCAATGCTGGGCTTGCATATGAAGAGTGATGACTTCCTAGTTGTATAATTGCATAGAAAGTTTTAAATAGTATTTATTAGTAATTGTATAGAAAGGCTTTAGTAGTATTAACATTAAATTAATCATTATCATAGTTTAATATTATTGATAATATGATTAATAAAATTATTTATGGTTCATCCAAACTCCCAGACCATGTAATCATTGTTTCTGGGCTTATAACCCTTTTGGACTTCTTTTTTTTTCCCACCGAAGGGAATTACTTTTATACCTACTGTTATTTTACCTTGTGCCCTTTTGTGAACTTTGCTATGTTCAGAACATTGTGTTTCATCTGTTATTGGAAAATTAGCACATGCAGAAGAATGAGGCTAGATCCACATCTCTCATCATATACAAAAGTGAACTTAAAATGGAGTAAAGAATTAAATGTAAGACCTGAAATCATAAAAGTTCTAGAAGAAAACTTAGGAAAAATTATTCTGGACATTGGCCTAGCCAAATAATTGATGACTAAGACCCCAAAGTCAGATGCAACAAAACTAAAAATAATGGGAGGTAAACATAAAAGCTTCTGCACATCAAAAGAAATAATCAATAGAATAAATAGAAAACCTATGGAATGAGAGAAAAAAATTCACAAACTATACATCTGACAAAGGGCTAATATCTGCAAGGGGCTCCAACAAATCTGCAAGGAAATACAAATATTTCCATTAAAAAGTGAGCAAATAACATGCACAGACATTGCTTAAAAGAAGACTTTTAAATGCTCAAAAATATATTTTAAAATGTTCAACATCACTAATCATCAGGGAAATGCAAAACAAAACCATAATGAGATACCACCTTTCCCTAGTAAGAAGGGCTATCACTGAAAAGTGAAAAAACAATATGTGTTGGCCTGGGTCTGGTGAAAAGGGAATGCTAATACACTGTTGGTGGAAGTGCTATGTACTGTTGTTGGGAATGTAAATTAGTACAATCTCTATGAAAAACAGTATGAAGATTTCTGAAATAACTAATAGTAGATCTACCATTCAATCTAGCGATCCCACTACTGGGTATCTACCCAAAGGAAAAGAAAGTCATTTTGTAAAAAAGATATATGCACTCATATGCACAGTTCACAATTGCAAATATATGGAGTCAACTCTAGTGCCCATCAACCAATGAATGGATAAACAAAATGTGATTACATATGTGTGTGTGTGTGTGTGTGTGTGTGTGTACACATACACATACACCATGAAATATGACTTAGTCATAAAAAAAGAATGAAATAATGTCTTTTGCAGCAACTTGCCTGGAACTGGAAGCCATTTTCCTCACTACAGTAACTCAGGAATGGTAAACCAAATACTGCATGTTCTCACTTCTAAGTGGGAACTATGCTGTGGTTATGCAGAGGCATACAGAATGGTATAACGGACTTTGGAGACTCACAAGGGGAGAGAGTGAGAGGAGGTGAGAGATGAAAAATCACCTATTGGGTATGGGGTACAATGTATAGTATTCAGGTGACAGGTACGCTATAGGCCCAAACTTCACCACTATACAATTTATCCATGTAATGAAGCAACATTTACACCCCTAAAGCTATTGAAACTTTAAAAAATTATATTCACAGTCCTAATATCTATCTCTATCCTATTAGTTCTGTTTCTCTGGAGAATCCTTACTAATACAGTTAATTTGTCTTCCAAGCTCCCAGTTTACAACAGGACAATAGCTTACTGCCAGGGAGAACACGTATCAATCCATAAACCCCTCTTATTCCAAAACTAGAAAGTACCAAGTTGAAGCTGTAGCTCAGTCTCATCTTTTCACACCTGCTAAAGAGAAACCTAGAGGCTAAGTGATGTGTTGGTGTGCTTAGTAAGTGGAAGAACTACAACTAGGTCTCAGTTTTCTCTTTATCATCCCCATTGTTTTTCTAAGACTTCTATTTTCATTATTTGTCTTCAGAAAAAAAAAAACAGCAAACAATAAACCATACGTTTTGCCTCATAAGTCTATTGCTGCACTCTATATGGATATACTAGTATCTTTGTTACTAGCTGTCTGGGGGTAGGTAACTAAATTCAGGCCCAAGTCTCATGTATTTTGGCCAGGAGTGTGTAAAACACTAATTTATGTTTACATAAAGTATTTCTGATCTAGTGGTTTTCTGAACAGCATTAGAATCTGCGTCAGGCTTCCATGTTTTAGACTTTATGAATGTGTTATTTGCAAATGTTTGAGCAATTAAATAATAAAATTATAAAATACATTCTGTCAGGATGTTCAAAGCACTATGTATATATAATAATTACTACATCACAAAAATGTAATAAGCAATCACCCACTAAGATAAATTTAGGGGGAAAAAGTTTCAGGATAGTGTTACATAAATGTAAAAAGGATTCATTGTAAATTCAAAAAATGACTACAAATATGATTAAATGCAAAGACAAACACAAATCAAGCTAAGCACATTTGTCTTTGGAAAAGGAATTATAAAAATGTTTGGCAATAAAATGAAACTGCTTATAAGTCATTTCAAAATAATGATACACCCTGGGTGATTTTATTGGTTCTATAACTTTAAAGTTGTGACCCATTGCCTTGTATGTGCTTTCTTGTAAAGTTATAACCTAATTATGAAGTGACCAGATATGAAAGAGTTGCTATGAATCTGCTGCAGCCTCCAAGTGTTACGTTTGATGTTTAAAACTCCTCTAATGAAAATTGCATGGAATAACTATCAATAGAAAAAGATTAGTTACTATGGTGCAGTAAAGTGATGCAGAAATTGGTTTTACTCCCTGTCAAGGTTATGATTGGATTATCATGGACTCAATATTGGAACCAAAGAAAATTATTTCTTTTTTTAAATAAACAATTCATTAATGGAATAGGTAAGGTTATTCCTGTTAGTTAAGGAGTTTTTTTGAAACTATTAGAAATAATTATACATTGTCTCTTTCCTTCTATTCGAAATGCCCAGTTACGTCTATTGTTACTTTATGAAAAGACTTTACAGTGCTGCAGGAGAAAGAAACAAGTTTCTCAACTCTAGAAACTCGCCAGGATATTGTCTTGTATATCTATTTAGACATTTCCGTGTGGGGAGTCGTGGATTGGGAGAGGGTAGGGTAGATGTTAGAGTAATTGATAAAAGCGGGAGTCAATCAAAGATACGGTTAATGTAGCTAGCTCAGGACTATAATTCCCAGCCTATAAGAAAGATATTTTACTTTGGGAGGCCTAGGCCGGCAGATCACAAGGTCAGGAGTTCGAGACCAGCCTGGCCAATATGGTGAAACCCTGTCTCTACTAAAAATACAAAAATTAGCCGGGTGTGGTGATGAGCACCTGTAGTCCCAGCTATTCCAGAGGCTGAGACAGAAGAATCCCTTGAACCCAGGAGGCAGAGATTGCAGTGAGCCAAGATCTTGCCACTGCACTCCAGCCTAGAAGACAGAGAGATATTCCATCAAAAAAAAAAAAAAGAAAGAAAGCTGTTTTATGATTTGTTGTATACTCTGCCCAATTCATTCTACTTTCTAGCTTCCTTTCCAGAGTGCCACAATTAAGTATTTCACCCAGGGCTCCCTATAATTTTCTACCAGGAAATTCTTGTCCATAGTATAAAATTACAGCATCACTTCATATTTTCATCTCTACATTTCTCATTACTGAAGTGCAAATATGAGTTGTTAAAAAAATAATATTCTGACTATACAAATTCACACTGAAATGTGTTAATAATGACCATATTGACATGTTTAGGAATATTTGTCTAATAAAAGATTATATTTATGTATTCTCATAAATATACCTTTGATGATGACATTTCAGACAAGTTGGATATGATAGGAGAATTACCTCTCCCAACAAGATTCTACATCTTAATTCCCAGACTGTATGTTATTTTACATGTGTAAAATAACTTTCCAGATGTAATTAAACTTACTAATCAGTTGAATTTAAAACAGAAAGATTATGCTGAATTATCCAGCAGGGAGGAACCAATTGATGATCCCCACCTGAGACACAGAGGAGTAAGACATAAAGGGAAGTCAGAGAAATTTGAAGCACAAGAAGGATTCAATGCTTTTTGTGTATGCTTAAATATGAACAGGACAATATGTAAAAACAAACAAATGAACAGACAAAAAAACCAAACAGGGACCTCAGACCTGTAGTCACAAGAAACCAATTCTCCCAGTAACTACCAACCTTGGAAGAAGCTGATACAGAGCCCGAGTAGAGAACTGTAGCACTGACTAGTACCTTAATACTTGAAAAGCACTGCTCTATTCATTCATTTAAGAATATTACTGATTAAATTAGTGCAATTTAAAAAATAAAGCCCATAAGCCCCTGCCAGTAAGAAATTTCTATAGGAACTGAAGAGATAAGGCACATAATGAATTATATGGAATGCTTAAAAGGCACTTTTTTCATAAAAGAGGTAATGAATAAATTGTTCTGAGACATCAGAAAAGTGAAATCTCACTCACAGCTGATGATAATATTTTGGGAGGTTTCTTGGAGTAATTGGCATCTAGGTTGCTGAGTTGACTCAAATGTCACTATTTTATTTTGACAAGTTACTGAAAGTGTTAATTTCTACATCATTGGCATGACCAAAAGAGGCTTTTTACTTGACTGTTAAATAGTTACATTTAATATTTGTCTTTTTGCATGTATTATAGTCTTTTATTTTGGTCCTAAAATAAGATTCCAAACCTATTGTCCTTACTAATATGTATGTGTGTTTTTAGTAATACAAGGAACAGTGAAGTTTTGGGAAAAAGTAATAAGATACATGTGGATATATATGGTTAGACATGAGTTGACAAAATAAGACATTTCAATACATTAGTATTCTATATTACTTCATATTAAAAATATTAATGTTCAAGAAAAAGCAGCATTAGGAGCTAAGTAATATTAAGTTGAAAAAGAAACTGGTCCATAGTATACCTGTAAGATTTTTTATTGATTAATCTTCTCTTCAAGGTAGATAGTGTAATTCAAATTATTATTCAGTAACTGGCTACAGTAGTAATGAATTGAGAATGTGCACGGAAGACATATTAGCCAATTCATAACTTCTATCCCTTTTGCTTTTTTAATAGAACAAATTTTCCATATCATCTCAGGTGTGAAGGGAAGCAGAGCCAGGTGAATTTCCATGATAGTCCATACCTGTATCTTTAATTCCCATTTTATCTGCAGAGCAGTCAGTGTAGATAATTTTGTTCACGTTTTCTGGATTTATCTCTAGCATGTTTTCATGTGTATAATTTCATATTTGTATCTCTTGTCCAATAGTATCTTGGCCAATAGGTTTATTCAATTATGAAATATGTAAATGTTGAGCTCTTGTTTTTTGTCAGTTCAGGATTATTAATCTATTTATTTTCCAGCATCCTTTTTATGCTTTTTTGCAACTTTGTTACTTTTCTATTTTAGCTGGAAAGACTTAACAAACTCAGAAGGCTGATGTTTACAGGACACAGGGTTTTCATATGGGTAGTCTTCCTGGCAGCATGTTTTCAAATTTTATGCCTCATCTGCCAAAATCTCTCTCAGCATAAACCCCTACTAGGCACCTGTATAAATCATGTGTTGCTGTGACCAGGTGTGCCAAGAATGACTGTGGAGATACCTCTGTTAAGTAATCCTCCCACTAGAAGAGATACTGATAACATTGATTTTCTGATGTTGACAGGCTGTCTGATTAGGAGTCAGTCAGTTCAAGACTGTTCCAGAATATTTTCATTTGAAGCATGGTGGCTAACAGTGAGCTATCTTCTTGGGAACAGTGGGAGCACCTTTTCTGTGCTAAAAATTACTGGAAAGCATTGCCCTATGCAGGCTTCAGGAATCTTTAAAATGCTGATAATATTTTCGTTTTCTTTCTGCTGTTGCCAAAGGAAGCCAAACCACAGTTTCTGTCTAACAAGCATCAATTACTTCATGCAATCAAAAGAAGACATTGATTGATTGTGGAGCTGCCTTGAAGCCATCAGTCATGCAAATTATTATCATTATTAATATTGTTTTGGTTTAGTTTTACAAAATGATGCTTGAGAAGTGGTTACTTTAAGTGTGACTGTGAGGGCCACACTGAAGAGAAGTAAGACCTCCTTGAGTTGAAAAGAAATAGCTGGCTTTTATTATGAAAGAACAATTTATGCTAGCTCTTCTTTCACTTAAAACCTAATATGTAAAGTGGCGTTATAGGTATATTTTAAATCACTGTCATAGAAAAGTACATATTATTCCACCAGTTTGATTTTTAGACATGTATCACATACTTGCTCTTCAAAAGAATGGAGAGTTAATAAATGCCTTTTGTTTGGTTTTCTGAGTATTTTTAGCCAATGAATTAGCACCATTGTTCATGCCTTTTATGTAATGTTGTTTACTCTGAAGTCCTCAGAAGTTAAAGAGAAATAATGTTTCCACTGGCAGCTAATCATCTGTCCAAAAATAGCAGAATAACCCCAGCAAAATGTGAAGCATTCAATAAATAGGAGAAGAAATTTCAAACATTAGGTTTTCATCCGTAATGTAAGCTAGGAAATAGATTAATAGTTAAAATTTGTGATTGCTTGGATTCTGGTTTTACTTCAGAAGTCACAGAATTTCTGTTTGAATTTTAGCAATTCTAATCGACTATTAAACAAAAATAATACCATCTATTTCCAATTCATATCAGAGAAACGTTGTGAGGATTAATGCAATAGTTTCTAATAGTTTCTATGAAGATATTTTGTACAAATAAAATGGGCTGGGTGAATACAAGATAGTGCTATGGTTTGTTATTACATAGTGAGGGAGCATTCTGTTCATTTTGTTTTGTTTTTGTATTTGCTTAATGTATTCAATTTTTCAAATGCCCTAATTCTCATTTTTTTACGTTCTCCTTAACTCAATGGTAGATGATTTTTCCTTATGTTTATTTCTGCTCTTCTAACTATCCTTTCTTGCTAAAACAAGCCTTACTCTATAGTCAACAAAATGTTGCTTCTGTAGGCTTGGAAAAACCTTTGCAGGCTATCTTAATACAATAAAGAACATATAAAATCTTAATCATGTCCAACAACATAGTATATGAAAACTTGCAATTACACTTGTATTACTGGAATCTTGGTAATTTTAGAAAGCATAATATTTTATTATGTAATATAATTCCTTTATAATAGCTAAAGCCTATACTTTTTGTTTCCTATTTATCAATCTTATCTATTTAAAGTCTTTTTCATAATTCATGTTGAGAAAAAATAAACTTTTTAACAATTGCTCTTATTGTTCATATGCTTAAAACTAAAATTACAAGCTACTTCCAGAAATGTAACTAGGCTATTTGCATTGTAATTAGTGAAAGTAAAACAACTTATTGTTTTCTATATCCATGTGTTTGTTCACTTGTTTTGAGAGTTGGTTAGGGAAAATTACAATTTATTGTGTATATTCTTTCAATAAACAAAAGAGATAACATTCTATTAATTCTGTTGAAAATATTGAGTGAGTGATTTTATGTAGCTTTTATATTTGATAAAAATAACCTTATAACCTATACATTAATATTTATATTCATATAAGAATTTATGTTATAGTAACCATTAATTTGTTGTTCTTTTGGTTAAAACATTGGTTTCCTGGCAAAATCTTAAGAAATTGATTGGTTATGTGGGTTCTCACTTAATTAGTCTCAGAATAAAATTGTTCATAATTTTTATAGGCCAAATTTCCCTGATTGTTTCCCAATGCAGTACGCTTCTGCCATAGCACTGTAACCACTCATTTGTAAGGGATGTAATTATTGTGTAGGTGCTGATGCTGGTGGTGTTTCTTTGAGTAGAGTAGGGAGAGATTAACAGGAGATACTCAGCCACAATATTTGCCCTTTTTTTGTGAGAGGTTCCTGTGTATCATATTAACTAGAGGACAAACATGTAGCTTGCTAAATGATGTAACACATTAAAAATTCTGTTATCTAAACTTTATGTAAAAGTTAAGAATAATGTCCTTTGCCACCATTTATGCTCACCTGAGCTCTAGCTGACTTTAAAGGCTAGACTTGTAGATATATAATTAGACAGGACTGAAACAAAAAATTGGACATTCAAATTTATTTAGCCTAAAGAGCCTATTCTGAAACTCAACAAAAGCAGTCTGAATTTTCTTTCTATATTCGTATACATTAATTTTTATATGAACATGGCATATAATAAATATTATGCTTCTTTATGTTAATAAGAATGACAATTAGGACAATTTCTTATCACTTGATAGTGCTAAAATTTGGAAGATTCCTTAGAGTTCATCTATTTCAATCTCTTAAACATCAAAAAGTATATTATTTTGAACATGTCAGATAGCTTTTTCATAAAAGGTACACTTTCATAAACACACTTTCCTAAATAGAAAGTTCATTATCTGAAGAGAAAGAATATACTTTTAAAATATATTGTTAATTCACCCAGGTTTTTATACTTTCCCATTACTTTAAAAAGTTCTTCTCACTCAGGAAAGTTTTGTAGAAGTGTTTGAAGTGAAACGAACTTAAACTACCAGCATTAATATTCACCTGTCTCTTTCTAAATTTTCTATTTTACCTAAGGCCCAAAATACAGTACACAGTGATTCTCAGTAATTCTGCAATAATACTCCTTTTTCTTATTATCTCTCAGTTATTTAAGTAGTCTTGGTATAAGTCTATAAACTAACATAAAATACCAAGGTAGTCTTTTATTATGTTCTTCTCTATGTTGGAATTGTCCAATTTTTTATGCCGATTTTGCTCTTTTCGGTGTAAAGTTCATTTAAAGAAGATACAGTTAACTTTATCGTCTCTGTTCTTCTACTGGCAATAAGCTAAAACATGCCTTCTGGTTGTCTTAGCTTTTAAAATACTTGCTGACCTGTTCTGCTAACATAAAAAGCCATTCCAGCTTCTGCCTTTGTGCCTTGGATTGCATGATATGGATTTCAGAAGTTTTAGATTCTCCCTAAAATGTGCCTGTACCTGGTACCAGTTGTGTAGAGCAAGGTACTTCTATTTCCCTTTTCTATGACATTAGCTTTTATTTGTCAATAACTTAACCAAGATTTCTATTTGCAAACTTCAAGCTAAAATAAACTATTCCACAGTCTGACAAAGTCGGTTAGAATATAGTTCAAAATTGGTTAAAATATAGTTCATTGACTTTATGCACAGATGTTTTTATTGCCAAAGCAGAAATTGCATAAGTAGAAAGCAACATAATGAGACCCCCATTACTTGTTATTATTCTAGATGTACACAGTAATAACGCTCTCTTTGACCTAGGAGAAATTACTGGTTTTCATTGGCTACCAAACTAAAATGCCCTTCATTTTCCCTTCTTTAACAGGTACAGCAATCACAGTAGATACTGGATGGTTAAGCCTCAGCCCCACTCATTCCTTTTTATGGATGGTAACAGCTCCTTATCTTTATTCATCTATCTGTGACTTTAAGTCTGACTAATTTTCACTAATTTCATTTATTAAAATAGCCATGGTTTGGGTGCAGAGGCTCACACCTGTAATCCCAGCACTTCAGGAGGCCAAGGTGGGTTGATCACTTGAGGTCAGGAGTTTGAGACCAACCTGACCAATATGCTGAAAACTGGTCTCTACTAAAAATACAAAAATTAGCTGGCTTGGTGGTGGGCACCTGTGATTTCAGCTACTCGGGAGGTTGAGGCAGAAGAATCACTTGAACCCAGGAGGTGGAGGTTGCAGTGAGCCGAGATGGTGTCACTGCACTGTAGCCTGGGTGACAGAGCAAGACTCTATCTCAAAAGTAAATAAATAAACAAAATTAAAAATAAAATAAAATAGCCATGATTGGGTAATTACCTGTAACCCCTTTCCTGTTCATTTTACACATTTAAAAAATTTCTTAACCATGTCTCCTAAAAAAGAAGGACTTCATTTTTTGTCAAAACTGTAAAAACTCCAACTTTCTTTGCTTTTTTTTTATCCTGGGAATATTTTTCAGCCATTTGTGCAGAATTTCTTCTATCTTATTAGGATCTCTGCATCCTTTATAATAAATCAGAAAATAGAACATTGTCTTTTAAACCTGTTTACCTCCCATATCAGAGCGACCAGCTTTTATTTATGGCAGACATCACTGATACTTGCCTGAGGCAGGAAAGACTGATGCAGTAGATATCGTGAAGGTCAGTGGAATAATAATCTCACTGTTTCCCTATGGATGACATCACTACAGTCCTCTGTGGCTTCTTCTGGAGTTCCCAGGAAACATTTTCCTCTAAATCTTGTCATAGCAATAACTTAATCACTTCAACTGCTTACTGGAGGCTTTTTAGGATGCTGCTTTTACTCTACCCTGATCATTTTTCTTTCCCTTCCTACTAACTCTGCTAACCCTTTATGTTTTAGAAGTTTGTAGACATTTGCCAATGCAGACGTTATTAATCAGGGTTCTTCAATAGAGACCAAAAACAAGGAGCATACAATCATGTGTTGCATAATGTTGTTTCGGTTAATGATGGATATAGATAGTGCTGTTATAAGATTATAACTACTTCATTTTTCTATACTTTTTCAATGTTTAGATATGTCTAGATACACAAATATTTGCCATTGTATTACATTTGCCTACAGTATTCAGTAAAGTAACATACTGCACAAGTTTGTACCCTAAGAACAATAGGATATACCATAGTCTAAATGTGTAGAAGGCTATGCCATTTAGGTTTATATCAGTATGCTCTATGATGTTCACAAAATAATGCAATCATTTAATGACACATTTCTCAGAACATACCTGTCATTAATAGCACATGACTGTATAGATTAAATTATAATTCTCTTTCTTTGTACCAAAAAATTCTGGATTCAAGTCCTGTATATGCAACCTTAGTCATACCATTTACTATTTATTTAGTCATGCCATTTCAACTTTTATTTTAGATTCAGGGTAAATGTGCAGTATACCTGGGTATACTGCATAATGCTGAGATTTGGAGTATAATTGATCCTATCACCCAGGTACTCAGCATAATACCTAATACTTAGTTTTTCAACCCTTTCCAACCCCCCTCCCACTTTCTACCTCTAGTAGTCTCCTGTTTCTATTGTTGCCATCTTTACATCCATGAATACCCAATGTTTATCTTCAACCTATATGTGAGAATATACAGTACCTGTTTTTCTGTTTGTATGTTAATTCACTTAGGATAATGAACTCCAGCTGCATCCATGTTGCTGCAAAGTACATGATTTCATTCCCTTTTATGGCTACATAGAATCTCACGGTGTATATGTACTACATTGTCTTCCTTCAATTCACTGTTGATGGGGACCTAGGTTGATTCCATGTCTTTGCTATTGTGAGTAGTGCTGTGATGAACAGACAAGTGCAGGTGTCTTTTTGGAAGAATGATATATTTTCCTTTGCATATACCCAATAATGGGATTGCTAGGTCAAATGATATAATGGTTCTCTTTCAAGTTATTTGATTACTCTCCAAATGGCTTTCCACAGTATCTTAACTAGTTGACATTCACATCAACAGTGTATAAGCATTCCCTTCTTTCTACAACCTAGCCTTCATCTATTGTTTTTTGACTATTTAATAATAACCATTATGACCAGTTTTAGATGACATCTCATTGTGGTTTTTATTTGCATTTCTCTAATAATTGGTGATGTTGAGTATTTTTTCATATGTGTTTTGGCTGCTTTTACACCTTCTTTTAAGAAGTATCTGTTAGTTTTGTCCACATTTTATTGGGCTTATTTATTTTTGCTTATTCAATTGTTTAAGTGCCTTATAGATTCTGGATATTAGACCTTTGTCAGAAACATAGTTTGTGAATATTTTCTCCCATTCTGTAGGTTGTCTGTTTACTCTGTTGATAGTTTCTTTTACTGTGCAGAACCTCTTTAATTTAATTAGGTCTCATTGGTCAATTTTTGTTTCTGTTGCAATTGCTTTTGGGAACTTAGTCATAAATTCGTTTCTAAGGTTAATGTCCAGAATGGGGTTTCCTAGGTTTTCTTCTAACATTTTTATATTTTGAGCTCTTACATTTAAAATTTTAATCCATCTTGAGTTAATTTTTGTATTTGGTGAAAGGTAGGGGTCCAATTTTATTCTTCTGTATATAGCTAGCCAGATATTCCAACACCGTTTATTGAATAGAGTCCTTTCCCCGTTGCTTATTTTTGTTGACTTTGTTGAAGATCAGATGATTCTAAGTGTGTGTCTTTATTTTTGTGTTCTCTATTCTGTTCTGGTACTGTGATGATACTGGTGCAAAATCAGATTTTGTACCAGTACCAGTACCATCACATTACTTGAGATCAAATTATACTATAAGGCTACATTACTTTTTTTTTTTTTTTTTTTTTTTGGTGCTCTCAGAATTTTTACTGATTTTTTGCCAAACATATTTAGAATTTTTACTGATTTTTTTGCCAAACATATTTAGCCATGATTTGACAGAGGTGCATCTGATACTAACTCTTCCCAAGAAGTGCTCTTAGTCTAGTAAGTAAACAGCTAGTAAATCATTTCTCACCTTTGTGTTAACTACCTTTATTAAGGTGAAAATTAATATTAAGGTAGAAATGAGATATTAAATCATTTCTTACCTTTGTGTTAACTACTCTTTTTGGCTTTGGCAGCATGTATTACTGCAGTCTTGTAGTATAATTTGATTTCAAGTAATGTGATGCCTCTAGCTTTGTTCTTTTTGCTTAGGATTGCTTTGTCTATTCAGGCTCTTTTTGGTTCCGTATAAGTTTCAATAGATTTTTTTGTAGTTTTTTGAAAGACAACATTGGTAGTTTGACAGAAATAGCATTGAATCTGTATATACCTCTGGATGACCAATTTTACAATATTTATTTTTCTGATCCATGAGTATGGAATGTTTTTCCATTTGTTTGTGTCATCAATGTTTACTTTTAGCAGCATTTTGTAGTTCTCCCTGTAAAAATCTTTCACCTCATTGGTTAGATATATTTCTAGATATTTTATTTTTTGTGTGTGTGTGGCTATTGTTGATGGAATTGTGCTTTTGGTATAGATCTCAGTTTGAATGTTATTGCTATATGGAAATGCTACTAATTTTTTTATTGTATTAATGTATTTATTTAAAGTTCAAAAACAGGCAAATATTATTTATTGTATAAACAGCCAGGATATAAGTTTCTCTTGAGGGAACAGTGATTGAAAACGAGAATAAAGGAGGAAGAGTTTTCAGGTTCACACTCTTCCATCACTGGGTGCTGGGTTCATAGTACATGTATTCTGTAAAAATTTATCAAGCTGTTCTTTTATAGTATACGTGCTTTTTTTTTTAGGTGTGTAAAATTAAAAACACTTTTTTCTTTTTCTTTCTTTCTTTTTGGACTTTAGATTCCAGGGTACATGTGCAGATCATGCAGGATTGTTGCATAGGTATATACATGGCAAGGTGGTTTGCTGCCTCCATCCCACTGTCACCTATATCTGGCATTTCTCCTCATGTTATCCCACCCCAACCTCCCCACCCTCTGCTGTCCCTCCCCTACCCCCCAACAGACCCCAGTATGTTATGCTCCCCTACCTGTGTTCGTGTGTTCTCATTTTTCAATGCCCACCTATGAGTGAGAACATGTGGTGTTTGATTTTCTGTTCTTCTGTCAGTTTGCTGAGATTGAGAGTTTCCAGATTCATCCATTTTTGTACATCAATTTTGTCTCCTGAAACCTTATTGAAATCATTCATCAGTTCCAGCAGCCTTTTGCCAGAGTCTTTAGCATTTTCAAGTATAGAATCAAATCATCCCCAGAGAGAGATAGTTTGACTTCTTGTTTTCCTTTTTGGATGCTTTTTATTTCTCTCTCTTGCCTGATTTCTCTGGCTTGCACTAATAGTACTTTGTTGAATAAGGGTGGTTATGGTGGCATCCTTTCTTTAATTCTCAAGGGAAATCCTTCCAGTTTCTGTCCAGCCAGTATAATACTGGCTGTGGTTTCATCATAGGTGGTGTGTTGAGAGTTTTTATCATGGTGGGACGTTGGGTTTTACTGAAAGATTTTTCCACATCTATTGAAACGATCATATTGTTTTTGTTTTTAATTATATTTATGTGGTTAATCACATTTATTGATTTTAGTATGTGAATCAACCTTGCATCCAAGGAATAAAACCTACTTAATAACAGTGACTTAACTTTTGGATATGTGGCTGGATTTGACTTGCTAGTATTTGCATCTATGTTAGAAAAGAAATATTGGCCTGTAGTTTCTTTTTTCAATGTTTATCTGCCAAGTTTTAATATCAAGATGATGCTGGCTTCATAGAATGATTAAGGGAAGAAGGGAAGAGTCCCTCCTCCTCAATTTTTTTGAATAGTTTCAATAGAACTAGTACAAGCTTTTCTTTTGTGTTTCTGGTGGAATTTGGCTGTGAATCAAATTGGTAGGACTTTTAATACCAGTTCAATTTTGGACTCTATTTGGTCTGTTTGGGGTTTCAGTTTCCTTCTGTTTCAGTCTTGAGAGGTTTTGTGTTTCCAGGAATTTATTCATTTCCTCTAGATTTTCTAGTTTGTGGGCATAGAGGTGTTTATAATATTTTTGTATTTCTGTGGGATTGGTTGTACTGTCACCTTTAACATTTCTAATTGTGCTTATTTGGATTTTTTCTTTAAAGAGTTGTTTTTGAATCTTGTTTATCTTTTCAAATGGTCAATATTTTGCTTCTTTGACTCTCTGTATAGAATTTTAAATCTCAACGTTCAGTTCTTCTTTGATTTTAGTTATTTCTTTTCTGCTGCTAGTTTTGGAGTTAGTTTGTTCTTTCATTTCTAGTTCCTGTAGGTGTGATGATGGATTATTAAAGTGAGATCTTTCTAACTTTTTGAAGTAAGCATTTAGTGCACTAGTCTATACTCTTAACACTTCTTTTACTGCACCCCAGAGATTTTGGTATAGTATGTCTCTGTTTTCATTTATTACAAATAATTTTTTGATTTCTGCCTTAATTTTGTTGTTTCTTCAAAAGTCATTCAGAAGCAAGTTGTTTAATTTTCATATAATTATGTGGTTTTGGAAGATTTTCTTTATGTGCATTTTGATTTTTATTCCACTGTGATCTGAGAGTATGGTCAATAAAATTTCTTTTTTTTTTTTTTTTTTTTAGTTTATTAAGGCCCACTTTCAATCTTGGAGTATATTCTGTGTGTGAATGAGAAGAATGTGCCTTGTGTGATTGATGGGATGAGTGTTCTGTAGATGCCTATTAGGTCAATTGGTCAAGTGTCATGTTTAAGTCCAGAAATTCTTCATGAGTTTTCCACCTGGATGATCTGTCTAATGCTGTCAGTGGGTGTTGAAGTCTCCCCCATTATTGTGTATCTGTCTAAGTCTTTTCATAAGTCTGGAAGTACTTGTTTTATAAATCTGGGTGTACCAGTGTTGGGTGAATATATATTTAGGATAGTTCAGTCTTCTTGTTGAATTTAAAGCTTTATCATTATATAATGCCTTTTTTTGTCCTTTTTACTATTGTTGATTTAAAGTCTATTTCACTGGTGTAAGAATACCATTCCATGCTCTTTTTTGTTTTTTGTTTTTCATTTTCATGGTAGAGTTTTTTCCAATCCTTTACTTTGAGCCTATAGACGTTATTATATGTGAGATGAGTGTCTTGAAGATAGCAAATGGATGAGTTTTATTTTTTTTTAATACAACTTGCTATTATGTGCCTTTTAAGTGGGGCATTTAGATCATTTACATTCAAGATTAATATTGATATGTGAGGTTATGATACTATCATGAAGCTGATAGCTGGTTGCTTTCCAGTTTCTGTTTTGTGATTGCTTTATGGTGTCTTTGGACTATGTACTTAAGTATGTTTTGTGGTATAAGGTATCATTGTTTCATTCCCACGTTTAGAACTCCCTTAAGGATCTCATATAAGACTGATCTAGTGGTAATGAATTACCTTAGTATTTGCGTGTTTGGAAAAAAATTATTTTTGTTTATGAAGCTTAGTTTGGTGTGGTATCTAATTGTTGGTTGGAATTTCTTGTTTTTTTTCATTTTTGTGGGTACTTAGTAGGTATGTATTCATGGGGCACATAAGATGTTTTGATACACGCATGCAATACATAATAATCACATCATGAAGAATAGGTTATCCATCCCCTCTTGCATTTAGCCTTTGTATTACAAATAATCCAGTTATACTCTTTAAGTTATTTTAAAATATACAATTAAATTATTATTGACTATATTCATCTTGTTGTGCTATCAAATAGTAGGTCTTATTTATTATTTCTAACAATTTTTTGCACCCATTAGCCAGCCCTACTTTCCCCAATCCCCCACAACCCTTCCTAGCCTCTGGCAATCATCTTTTTACTCTCTATGTTTTGATTTTTAGATCCTACAAATAAGTGAGAACATGCAATGCATGTCTTTCTATGCCTGGCTTATTTCACTTAACATAACAATTTCCAGTTCCATCCAAGTTTTTGCAAATAACCAAAATATCACTCTTCTTTATGGCTGAATAGTACTCCTTTGTATTCATGTACACTATTTTCTTTATTTGATCATCTGATGATGGGAATTTAGGTTGTTTCCAAATCTTGGCTATTGTGAACAGTGCAACAAACGTGACAGTGCAAATATGTCTTCAAGACACTAATTCTTCTTCTTTGGGGTATATATCCAGCAGTGGAATTGCTGGATCATATGGTAGCTCTATCTTTAGTTTTTTGAGGAACCTTCAAACTGTTCTCCATAGCGGTTGTACTAATTGATATTCCCACCAACAGTGTTCAAGGATTCCCTTTCTCCACATCCTTGCCAACATTCATTCTTGCCTGTCTTTGAGCTACACATCATTTTAACTGGGATGAGATGACATCTCATTGGAGTTTACATTTCTCTGATGATTAATGATGTTGAGGACCTTTTTATATGCCTGTTTGACATTTGTGCTGCTTCTTTTGAGAAATATCTATTCAAATATTTGGCCTATTTTTGATTGATTAAATGTTTTTCCTATAGAGGTAGTTGAAATTCTTATGTGCCCTAATTATTAATCCTTTGATTAATGGATAATCAAATGGATAGCTTTGAAATATTTTCTGCTAATTATTTCCTAATTATTAATCCTTTGATTAATGGATAATCAAATGGATAGCTTTGAAATATTTTCTGCTATTCTGTGGGTTGTCAGCCACTTTGTTCATTGTTTTCTTTGCTGTGCAGAAAGCTTTTAACTTAATGTGATTTCATTTGTTTATTTTTACTTTGGCTTTCTTGTTTGTGGGGTAATATTCAAAAATATTTTGCTTAGAGCAATGTCCTGGAGTTTCCTCAATGTCTTCTTATAGTAAGTACCTTCATAGTTTGGGGTCTTAATTTTAAGTCTTTAATCCATTTTGATTTGATTTTTATATATGGCAAGAGATAGGGGTCTAGTTTCATTCTTCTGCATACAGATACCTAGTTTTCCCAGCACCATTTGTTGAAGAAATTGTCTTTTCCTCATGTATGTTCTTGGCAACTTGGTTGAAAATCAGTTCACTGTAGGTGTGTGAATTTGTTTCTCGGTTCTCCATTCTGTTTCACTGGGATTTGTGCCTGATTTATGCCAGTACCATACTGTTTTGGTTAATATAGCTCTGTAGTATAATTTGAAGTCAGGTGTGTTTCCTCCAATTTTGAAATTTTTCCATAGAATAGCTTTGACCATTTTGGGTCTTTTGTGGTTCTAAATATATTTTAGGATTTTTTTTTCTATTTTTGTGAAAAATGACTTTGGTATTTTTATAGGGATTGCATTGAAACTTTACATTGCTTTGGGTAGTATGGACATTTTGACAATACTGATTCTTCCAATCCATGAGCATGAAATATCTTTCCAATTTTTGGTGTTCTTTTCAATCTCTCTCATCAGTATTTTATGGTTGGAATTTCTTGTCTTTAAGAATTCTGAAAATAGGCCCACAGTCTCTCCTGGCTTGTATGGTTTCTGCTAAGAAGTCTGCTGTTAGCTTGATTAGGTTCCCTCTGTGCATCATCTGACCTTTCTCTCTAGCTACCTTGAATATTTTTTCTTTAACATTGACCTTGGACAATATGGTGACTAAATGCTTTGGTGATGTTGTGTAATATCTGGCAGAAGTTCAGGCTCCTGGACCAGGCAAGTAGGTACTCTGAATGCCTGGAGATCTACCTGGGTGTGGAGTGGAGAGGGCCTTGCTGCATGACAATCTATGCCCAGATGTGGGTTGGCTCAGGCTGTTGATCAAGTTAAAGGAGTGCTAAGGAGTGCCTATATATATTTATACACACAAACACACAGACACACACACGTGAAACAACCTAAATGCCCATTGTCAGATGATCAAATAAAGAAAATATGATGCAAGAACACAAAGGAGTACTATTCAACAGTTCCAGCACCTATTGTTGAGGTGCTTTCTGCAATTATGTCTGTGGAGGCCCCTACCCTACTGCAAAACAGGCACTCCAATCTTTAGCCTGAACAGCCACAACACAGGGTGGCCAAAGAATGGCTGAGTTGTATGCAGCTGGATTAAAAATGTTGTCTTGCTCTTGGTCCTGGGTCTGGAAAATGTCTGCAGCTTTTCTGAGTGTCTTTTCTGTACAGCATTTAAGTCCATCCCCAAATTCGCTCCACAGCTTGAGTGAAACAAAGTATTCTCCCTTAGTTAGAGTTGCTTGGCTCCTCAGGGGAAAGATGAATCACAGAAGGAGGCTCTCTGCCTTTCTCACATTTGGGGCTTCACTCATTTTTATCAGCTAAATGCCATCATGAGGGATGTCTGCCCACATTCTCCTCCCTAGTATCTGGAGTTTCCTTCATGATTCTGGTATATTACCTTTTCATTCTTGAAGTGAAGCTCACAGATTTGATCTTTATATAGTGTCTTGCTATTTCCAAGTGACCGAGGCATGTTAAAAGCCACTAATCTGTCATCTTGGGGAAAAAAACCGAAGCATTTACTGTTTTTAATTTTTGAATTTCTTTTCTGATAAGAAGCATTAGTGAAACTATACAATTTATAGGTTTGTAGTATAAACAAGTGCAAATTTTTGATATACAAATAAAAATCACAACAGTTAGTGATTATTTTTCTTTAGAGCTCATCTGAAATGAATAGCTCTACCTGAATTACAATCTATGAATTTTTTGCTTTTGTTTTCTATTTGGTAGTGTAATTCATATTTTTAGTAGTAATCAGGAATTTAAAAAATATGTTCTACCTATGATTTTAGAACATGCCTCTATTTTAATATTTACCTTGAACTTTTTATCACCTCCAACTGAATGTGCCCAATGTTAACCCTTTTTATAATTATCTTAAAGAAATTTTAGTTTTTCTGTGTCATCACTGTTAAAACAATATATTATTATTATTAGAGTATTCTGCTTTACTTTATAAAAATATATGTACTTTATTTTTTAGCAGATTTTACTCAGGAGAATGTTACAGAGATTTCCCATGTATCTTTTCCCCCCATTGATCTATACTTTACCTCTATAAGCATCCTACACCAAAAGCATACATTAACAAAATTCTGAACTAGATAGATTCATCATATTCACAAATGTCCATAGTTTACATTAGGCTTCACTCTTGTTGAATATTCTGTGAGTTTTCACAAATGTATAATGACATGTATCTTCCATTACAGTATCATAGAAAGTAGTTTCTCTGTCCTAAGCACCATGTTTGTTCTGTCCATTCACCCCTTTCACCTTACCTCTGGCAACCACTAATAATCTTTTTACTAGTTCCAGAGTATCATGTTGAAATCATACAGTTATGCAGACTATTCAGGTTGGTTTCTTGGCTTCTTTCACTAGTAATATTCATTTAGGTCTTCTTCTTATCTGTTCTTGGCTTGATAGGTATTTTTTTAAGGGTTGAATACTACTTCACTGCATGAATGTACCAAAATCTATCTATAATTTCTATTCAACCACTAATAATCTTTTTGCTAGTTTTCCAGAGTATCATGTTGAAATCGTACAGTTATGCAGACTATTCAGGTTGGTTTCTTGGCTTCTTTCACTAGTAATATTCATTTAAGTTTTCTTCTTATCTGTTCTTGGCTTGATAGGTTTTTTTTTAAGGGTTAAATACTATTTCACTACATGAATGTACCAAAATCTATCTATTCATTTACCTACTGAAGAGCATCTTAGTTGCTTCCAAGTTTTGGCAATTATAATTAAAGCTTCTATAAACATTGGTATGCAGATTTTTGTAGGAACATACATTTTCAGCTTATTTGGTTAAATATCAAGGAGTGTGATTGCAGGATTATATGGCAAGAGTATATTTAGTTTTATAAGAAACTGCACACTATCTTCCAAAGTGCTGGTACCATCATGCATTCTCATCCACAGTCAATGAGTTTCTATGGGTCCACACCCTGGCCAGTGTTTTGTGTTGTCAGTGGTTTGGAATGTATCTATCCTAATAGATGTGTGGTGGTATCTCATTGCTGCTTTGGTTTGCAATTCCCTAATTAAATGTGATTTAATTCCCAATGTGATGTTGAACAACATTTTATGTGTTCTTTTGCCACCTATGTATCATCTTTGGTGAAGTGTCTGTTTAAATATTTTGCCATTTTGTAATTGGGTTCTTCATTTTTTTATTATTGAGTTTGAAGGATTCTTTATGCAGTTTGAATGACAGTCCTTTCTAGAATATATCCTTTGAAAAATTTTCCCCCAGTCAGTGGCTTGTCTTCTGATTCTCTTTTCAGTGTCTTTCTCAGAGCAGAAGTTTTAAATTTTACCAAAGTCCAACTTATTAGTTATTTCTTTTATGCATTGTTTCTGTGATGATGTATCTAAAAAGTCATTTCCAGACCCAAGGCCATCACATTTTCTCCTATGATATTTTCTAAAAGTTTTATATAGTTTATATTAGGTGCCTAATCTATTTTTAGTTAATTTTTGTGAAGGATGTAGTCTGTGTGTACATGCTTTCTTTAAAAAATTATTTTTGCCTTTGATGTCCAGTTTTCCACCACCATTTGTTGAAAAGACTCTTTTCCTCCCTGGTTTGCCTTTATTCCTTTGTCAAAGATCAGTGTTTCACTTTGAAGTGTTTCTTTTTATTTATTCTCTATATCCCAAATACTATTTTCTGTATATATTATTTTTTATAATTTTAACTTTAAAAACTTGCTACTATAGTAGCAGTAACTTTCCAAATAGCCAACAGTCTTGCTCTTTGGATTTATTTTATTCAAAATTCATTTAAGTTTCATTAGGATCAAAATAGTAGCTAACTAGTGAAAGAGGTGAATGGAAAAACCAGCCATGCCTAAAAGGAGAGGAGTCTTCTTTTTGGATAAAATGTCAAATATATGTTACTATCTTGTAATAAGTCTTAATATTTTTGAATTAAAACTGTATACTATAATCTAAAATGACTGTAGTGTGTTCGAGAGTGAGGAGTGAACTGAAAACCATGGGGGTTGCTGAGTTTTCATACAATGGCATGGGAAGCCTCTTTCATTGGATGCATTTTAAAGTGGTGATGGAAAGCCAAACAAATTTGCATTTGATATCATCCAAAAGAAAATACTTTTTCAGTGTTACAAAAGAAAACTAAATGTGGTCATTTTGTCATAACTAACTTAAAGTCAGATAAGGTATCAGGAACAGATAATGTGACTGAGATGGAATGCATTTCCAAGATCATTAAAAATAAGACATGTTAGTAAAATGTGGTGTAGAAAAACAGTGGTCTGGGAGTCAGTAAACCTAGGATCTAGAACCCATTGTCTGTCACTTAGAGTCATCTCTCATTTATGTTGTATTTCTCCAACCATTAAATAGAGAATGAAAAAGTAGTTATTTTTTTAGTCTTCTTCAGTTCTAAAGTTCAAGGCTGCTATTACAAGAAAAGTCAGAGTTCTGAGTTAATCTGGTTCAATCAGGTGTCTTAAGTGAATAAACACGCTTACTTATAATTATATGCACTATAATAAAATTATGTATAAAAAATGTAAATCTTAAGTGGATGATAGAAGCAGACTTTTCCCACTGTTTAATTTTTTTAAGTCAGTAGTAAACACACATGCAAGAAAGTGCATGATTAGAATGTTTTCTTCTTATACAAATTTATTATTTTATATTTTGCATTTATTTTTGAACTGTAACTCAATAACTTAGAATTACATGATTTTAAAATTGATAGAGGCTTTTTAAGTTCTGTGCCATCCCAAACTCAATTTAGGAAAGAGTAAACTAAGGTCCAGAAAACTTAAATGATTTGTACAGGATCACATAGCTAATTTATGACAAGGCTAAAAGAACAAGCTGGATTTCCTGAACTTCAGCCCAGTGACTCTTCCACAATAAGTTTAGATTTCTCAGCAATTAGTATATTTTAATAAAGCATTGATAAAATATCTTGTTTTATTTTGTAGAAATAAGTTTTGACACCCATTGATTCATTTTATTTTAATATTTTTGCAAGGTTGTTATTACTGTCATCTTTATTATACATACACTAGAAGAGATTAAGTAATATCCCTGAAGTCATATAACTAATGAAGACTGGAGTGTGAATTTAAGCTTCACTTTTGCCTGATCCCACGTTCCAACTTATTTCAAGACATTATGTTAACTTCTTGAAGTTTCCATTGAGCATTAGAATGATAACATTCTGAAGGATACCTTACTTACATCTTTAATATTAGTCTTTATCAAGATGTGATATAAAGACCATCAAAATTTATGATTATTTTTGGTACTGCTTCATCATGAGGCTTATGCTAGGATATATACCATACTAAATGTTTGAAATGCATATAGACAATTGACTAAGCCTTGTATGATTGATAACTTCAGAAGTTATTCACTCAATTTTTCATACTCTGAACAAATTTTTATTGTATTTGTGTGTGTGCACACATATCAGAATTGTACTGATTACCTTTTTACCCTATCAAGAATGTCTTAAATGCCAATCCAAGGCCCAGTGTATAACTTTTACTGGAATCTTACCATCAACTTTCAGAATCAAAAGTTGTCACAAGAGGTTTCTCAATGCCTATCTACTGCATTTCTAAATTAACAACAAATGCAGATTTGTCTTTGATGGCTCTTTTATTGCTGCATGCAGCTGGAGAAAAACCAGCTGCCAAGGGAACTCAATTTTCTTTATCATCAACTTGACATTCGTTAACAGATGGCTTCTGGATACCATGGAAGTCATCTTAATTTGTCTCTTTATATAGTGCTGCAAACACCCTTGGTTAATTGCCTGATTATTACGTTTAATTCTTTGTCAACAATATACATCCTTATTTTGGAACATATCCTAGGAGATAAGGCAGGAATTTGAGGATAGAACTGCTACCAGGCTTTTGAAACATAAAGTGGCACACCTGAGGGTAAGCTAATATGCTAAAATATCCTCGACCTAAAATCCTGTAGGCTTTCTCTGAAGTATGACATTTATCCAGAATACAGTAGATTAGCATGAGCTAATGTTATACAGGGGAATAGTAGAAAAAAATGCCAGCTAATAGGTCAATAAATAAATAAATAAATAAATGGTTAAAACACTCTAAGGCAAAACGTCTTTCCAACTGAACATAAACCTAAAGTTAACAGCAACTTAAGTCTCTTTCTTTTCTTTTTTATTATGCAAGCAAATAAATTGGATTTAAATACGACTCTAGGGAAAGTTAAATTTCTCCAGTGTTTCCAAGGGGATGCAAAAATACAGTTTATAATTGATTGACTTTGTCACCGCTCTTTTAAGTGCAAACATATACCTTTTCTTACTTTGGAAATCCAAAGAAATGAGCAAACTTAAAATCTGTATAGATTGAGAGCTCTGATTCAATTAGAAAACAAAATATATAGTATTATGTATAATACTATGCACATGTACATACTTTTATACACACAAGATGTAGAATTCAGTGTACACTAAGTGAGTACATTGATCACTATAAAATCACCTCATGTTGTCAACCCTAACGGTAGCATATTGGACACACAAACATATCAATTAAAACTACTATTAATTTTGACTTTTAATCTTAGTTCTTTATTTTCATTTTCCATTGCTAAGTGATATCGCTGTCTTGAAAAATGATGTAAAATTATAGTCTTATTCTTTCAATAAAATAAATTACTCATGACTGTCCTATATTAAGAGTTTTAAATAGATTCAAAAGGTGGACTAAGTGAAATTGGAATACTCTGAGAATAGTACTTTTGCTGTTATTATAGAAGATCTGAGCTAGTATTGCTAGTAATGAACATTCTATTGAAGTTTATGCTGCCACCTATGAGGAATGAAAATTCTTAGTAATTAATCTAAAATGTAGAAATTATTGTTGCCAATTTAGAATGAAAATTGAAACATCTAAGTGAATTTTACTACTATTTAACTGTCAAAGGAAAACCTATTCGGAGAAAGCTGTAAGTTCTTTTATCGTTTCTTTTAAAACCAAAATTTGATGTGTGCCCATGGAAATTTATCTGTATAATCAAGAAGGGTCATTTCTAAGAAATAACTTAAGTTCAAAGTTGAGTATTTGCAATGACAAAATTAAAAGTAATATAAACTAAATTACCTGTATTTATTTTGAAATCTTATGTAAGTTAATTTAATATCTCTGTCCATTTTTTTTCATATTCTTTTCATTATTGCCTCTTTTAAAATGTACTGTCTTGTTCAAACTGGGGAGTACATGAAACTTGTTTGCAACCCCCAGTCTATTAATACAGCAATATAGTAAAATGGAAAGAGAAAAACCTTTGGATTAAGGAACATCATTGGTTGAAATTCACACCCCAGAAATTGAGTCTATGTTTTCATCAGAAAGTCAAACTTTTACCACCATTTTATAGGAATGTTGTAAGAAACATGAGCTTACCAGAATGCCAGACACAAAATAGATTCCAAATAAATATTTGCATTCTCGTCTTCCAAAATACAGTCTCTGTTCTATCATGAAGATCCAGAAAAACTGAGTCATAACTCACCTGGTAAGAGATAGGGTAAACCAGAGTGTAAGAAATCTGGGTGAGTAGGATGAGAAATAGGAAAGATCTTGTTGAACCATGTCAATGGGTGCAACAAACAGACTCAATGGTGGCCCACCCATGGTCCCATGCACGTCTTTGTGTAACCCTCTCCCTTTGAGTGTAAAATAGGACCTATGACTTTCTTCTAATCAATAGAATATGATAAACGTGATGAAACATAATGTTTGTCATTTATGTTATGTATGTAATACACCCTTTCTGGCTTTGGAGAAGTATGTAGCCATGTTGGGAGAACCAGATGGCATGGAACCAAGGGACACTTACAGGAGCTGAAGGCAACTTCCAACCAACCTCCAGCAAGAAGTCAGGCTCTCAGTCTTAAACAATCACAAGGAAAGGAATTGTCCCAACAATGTGAGTGAGTCTAGAAGGTGACTCTTCCCTAGTTCACCCACCAGATGAGAATCCATCTTTAGCCAGTATAGTACTTGAATTCTTACAGCAGACCTAGCTAAGATGTACCTGGATTCCTGACCCACAGAAACTATAAGTTGCTAATTGTACTAATTTTAACCTGCTAAACTTATGCTAGAGATTAACAATGGAAAAGCTAACCTACTGGGAAGCTAATTTACTGGGTTTTCTTGAATAAGATAGATTTTCATTCCTTTGTTATTCTGTACACTTTTAAAAATGTAAAAATTTAATTTATGAAACTGAGTTAAAAAAATAAAATTGCAAAACTTTACACAATGTAAATGAAATATTCCTCCTACTCTATAAACCTATATTTTGCTCATCAGAGGCAACTGCTATGTTCTGTATCATGTCTTCACCCCGGATAAAATGATTTTCCAAACTCATAAGTATACACAAATATTTAAAAGTGATTTAATTTTATGCCTTTTTTAATATTTATAAAATAAAAAAGTGAAATTTTGACTGATTGGCCCTGAAGTTTAAAGAAATTTTAGAGCTAATTTAACAAATGATTATGTTATGTAACATTAAATCTTAAATGTTATGTTCTATCTTTGGAAACTGAAGGAAAAGGAAAGCATGAGCTCAGCCAATAGAATACTTTTTTAGTAAATCTGGGTAATGATGCAATATTGCTACTAGCTGGCCATGTATCTTCACACAAACCACCTTCTCTGTTTAGATCCTTAATTTACACATTGCAGATTTCAAGTTACGTGTTTTTAGGCATCTGCATGTTATGCTTTGTGTGTGTTTTGCCTTTCATAATGTTGATTAGTAATTTACAAACCTGACTGATTATAAAATCATGCTCCAAGTTTATTATTATTATTTATATTATTAATGCAGATAACTGTTCATCATGCCTCGGTATTCTTCTTCAGTGAATTTGGGATATGGTTAAGGAATCTGTAAGTCACGATATTTTGATGGGTGCTTCTGACTATCTTGATTGGAAAAAAACAATTTAGATATAAGTATGTGATCTAAATAATAAATATAAAAATAAATAATAAATTAATAATAAATAAATATCAACTATGTAAATTATAAAATATGTCTTTCAGTATTATTAACATACATTGAAATACATATAACACTGTTTGAAGGAGAGTGATCTGAAGTTCACTGTAAGCTACCTGACAAGGACAGTAACCAGTGCAGCTATGAGCTATAAGAGGCTATTACAAAGGAGCACAGTGTAGGAAGTCTTTATTTAATTTTGACCCCCATTTTCCATTTGCCTTGTATTTTACTTCTTCTTGTTCATGGTATACTTAAAAAAACACATCTTTTCTTTGTATCATATCCAGAAATCTTTCTGGTCCACTTGAAAGCTCTGGTACTGGGAAGACGTGAGAATTCTTTGGAATTGTTTAGAGGATACAGTCTTCCTTGTCTTTGACTTCTTTTCCCCTTGGTGGATCAAACCTAGGAGTTGACAGCTCATCTGGTACACTAATGCAATCAAGTTCTTTAGCAGTATTTTTGCTCAAAAGCTGTTTTTTGACTCATACATTGTTAATATATGTTAATTTTATTTCACAAATACATTCTTCAGACAAAGTAAGAGTGCCTGTACTTTCTTATTAATATGCATTTTTTTAATGTTTATGACCAAGAAATGAAAGAGGGAATGGCCTATTCCACAGTTGCAGAGACTGAAGCAATCAAAGGAGCATCTCACCTGGAATGTAAGAGTCTGTAGCTGCCTTTCTCTTATCTTCCCAAACCTAATTTCTTTAGTTACATAGTTAGCTAGATAGCTAGCTAGATAAATATAATTCAAAAACTACAAAATTATCTCTTTTAAGTGTAAAACTTTTTGATTTTTTAGTGTATTCACAGAGCTGTGTAATTACCACCACTTTAATTCTAGAACATTTTTACAACTCCAAAATGAAACTCCATATAAACTTGTACTCAGTCTCCAACTCTCTCCCTCAGCCTCTGGCAACCACTTATATATACACTGTCTCTATAGGTTTACTTACTCTGTAAGTTCTATATAAATTACATCAAACAGTATGTGGTGTTTCATGAATGCCCTATTTCACTTAGGATGTTTTCAAGGGTTATCCACATTATAGCATGTACTAGCACTTCACTGCTTTTCGTGGAAAAATAATACTGCATGCATATCATGGGTATATCACATTTTATTTATCCATTGATTAGATAATAGGCTTTGGATTGTTGTCATGTTTTTACCGTGATAAATAATGTCATGATGATTAGTCATGTGCAAGGTTTTGTATATGTCTTTATTTCTCTTGAATATATACCTAGGAATGGAATTGTTTGTGTAAATGGTAACTCTATGTCTAACATTTAGGAGAAATGCCAAACTGTTTTCCAAAGTAGCTGTACTATTTTACATTCACAGAAGCAATGTACCAGGATTGTAATTTTTTCACACCCTGTCAAGACTCATTTATTGGCTTTTAAATATTAACCATTTCAGTGAGTGAAATTGGTATCTCATTGTGGTTTATATTTGCAATTATCTAATGACTAATGATATTTAAAATCTTTACACAGAGCCATTGATCATTTGTCTCTCTTTGTTGGAACTTATGGTGATACTTTTCTTCATTGGAAAAACATCTATTTGAAGTATTTGGCCTTTTTAAATTATATTGCATTTTTATTGTTAATTTATAAGAGTTATTTCTATAATCTGGATATCATTCCCTTGTCTTTTCTCATCTTTGATGGTGCCCTTTGAATAAAAAAATTTAATTTTGATAAAATTCAATGTATTTGCCTTTCGTTGTATTACTTGTGCTTTTGGCTCCATATCTAAAAATTCTTTGGCCAATCCCAAATTATAAAAACTTATGGCTATGGTTTCTTCTCAGAGATTTACAGTTTCAGCTCTTTCATTGAGGCCTCTGATCCATTTGGACTTAATATTTTATATGATATAAAGTAGAGGGCACAGGTTGATTCTTTGGCATATTTGTGTACATATCTCCCAGGGCAATTTATTGAAAAGATTATTCTTTCATAATTGAATTGTCTCAGAATCCATGTTGAAAGCCAATTGATCATAAATTTATATGTATGCTATCCTTCCTATATTTACCACCTGTATGTTCCTTTCTATGTATATCAAGTTTTCTTGATTACTAGCTTTTAGTAAGTCTTATAATTGAAAAATGTGAGTCTTCAAACCGATAGAGGCAGGCAAGGGTGGGTACCTGGTGAAACCCCACCTTCAAGCCAAAAAGCCTGAAATTCTTGGTCCAACATGAGAACTTCTATCCCTGTTTGCCCACTCTCTCCCAGTTAGTTCTTTCTGAATAATGTCTTTCTACTAATCAAATGTTGCCTTTTCTAAAACTGCCTATGGCCTGCCTTACTCCCATCCTGTGCCTATAAAAGACTACAGACTCAGTTGGTAGAAGACAGAAATGGCTTGAGTGGAGAGAGGTGACTGGACTTCACACGGATAATGGGTTTTAGAAGAGAGATGGCTTAACTTTGGAGAAGAGCTTCCTGGAGATAGCTGAACTGCAGGAAAGATTACCTGCCCATCCTGTCTCCTCTGCAGCTCCCTTCTCTGCTGACAGTCATTTCCACTGCTAAATAAAATTATCCTCTTCCACCATGCTTCAAGTGTCCACATTGCCTCATTCTGTTTGGATTCTGGAAAAAAACTCAGGACCACCAAGTGCAGGTATCCAAAAAAGGCTGTCACACTAGCCATTTATTTTTGTTGGTGGAGGGCAGTTGCCCCACGTGATGAGGCAAGGGGCTCAATAAGTTGTTAACACTGCTGTCCACGGACAGTGGAACTAAGACAGCATTGTAACATCACCTCTGAGGCTTCAGGGGTCGCAGGCACCCCCACCTGGGTGCCACCACAGGACCCACATGGAGCCTGCACCTGCAGGCACCAAAAGAAGACATCCAGATCCTGCACTTGCTTGGTGAAGCCCTCCTTCCTGTAAGAGGTTGAGTGTTGCAGGTTGAGTAAACAGGGCACCCTGATGAAAGCGTGATGAAGGGGTTGAGAAAAAATCCTGCATCAAAACTTTTTTCTTCTTTATCAAGATGGTTTTGTCTATATTGGGTACCCTTGAATCTCCATATAAATTTTAGGATCAGTTTGTCCATTTCAATTAAAAATGCAACTGAGATTTTTAAAATGATAGCTTCGAATATATAGATGCAGTTGAGAAGAATTGGCCTTATTTTTCAATGTTGAATTGTTCAACCCATGAATATGGATTGTAGTTTTATTTAGATATTTTTTATTTCTTTCTTCATTATTTTATAGATTTTTTTTTTTTTGCCTACAGACATATTTTGTTAGATGTGAAAGCCATAGAGTTTTGTACATGGACTTTGTATACTGGGACCTGCCAATACCCAATAATGAGTTCCAAGTTATTTGCACATTTATTTGGAATTTTCTGCAAAGACAATCATATCTGTAAATAAACACTTTCATTTTTTTTACTTTTCAGTATGCATATTGTTCTATTTCTTTTTATTGTTTAGACTCTTTATTAATTTCCAGAGCTCTCAAAAAGTTGATTTTGACAATTTTTCCAGTGCTTTCATTAATTTTCACCAAGGAGCAGTTTTTTTTCATAGATCTTTAGTCATTCATTCCAGATGTGCTTTTCTCTTCCTAACCTAATTCTAAGGTAAAGAATAATAAGTCTCTCCTTACATGTAGGAATTTGAAATTATTGATTTCAAATTATTTTCAAATAATTACTTGAAATTATCAACCCCAAATTTTACTAATAGAAAAGTACTTGGTAGATGATTCAGAGTAATCCTTAATCACAAAACTGGGCAGCAAGGCAAACCTATTCGTTTACTAGAGTAGTCCAGGAACACTACCAGTGCTCTATGATTCACAACTCCACAGAGTAAAGAACACCATAAAAATACTTCACTGAGTATTCAAAATTTATATATGGTAGCTCTGGCTTTTGCTGGTATGATTTTTCAGGCCCATCATTTTACTGCTTTTAAAATATACACTGTGCTTGTTTAAAAAATGAATTGCATTTATCTGTATTTTATTCTCATTACTAATTAGTTTGATTAGTTCTCAGTATGAATAAGTCCATCTATTAGACTGTACTTTCTTCCAGAGTTGTGCTTTCAATGTACTTTATTTTTAATGCTTCATGCCTTGTAGAGTGCATGATACTTTTCCTTAATTAACCAATTCATGAAATATACCAAGAACTTAGTACATGCTAGTCTCTGTGAATTATACCAGGGACATAAGATGAAAAGTCCACTCTTGATGACCTCATGTCCCTTAGAATTTCAATAAATATTTTTTATTTATGTCATTAGCACATTATATTGCCACATCAGGTGTTTAATTTTTCTGCATCCACTGGGTCCAAATGGTGGCCAGAGAGGCAAAGTGAGAGACCATGACAGAGCCTTGAATGTGTGGAATCATTGTGTAAGAAAGTATTAGAGTTAATCAAGTTTGCTTAATGTATACATTTATGAAAATAGTTTCTTTGCTAAGAAATCCATAGAAAGACTTGTTCTAGGTATTGAAATTATTACTACATTAAACTGAAATACATCAATTAATTGAAGATAAATCTATAATGGTAGTTTGACTTCTAAAATAATGAGCATATAAGTATGGATAAACAAAATAATATGGTAAGGAAATCAGATATACAGTTATAGTTATTAGATATAAATTAATAAAAATATTTTTGATGTCCTACACAAAGTTTTGTCATTAAAAATGTCCTTCCTTACATGTAAATGACTATATTATGCAATTAAAAGAGAGAAAACATAACAATATTTTGTACTGATATTATTTTTTTCTTTAAGAGCAGTCAAGAATACAGTGTTAGAATGAGTATTTCCTAATAATTGTCATATTTCATATCATATTCTTATGGGTATTATAAGGTAGTAGAGTACATGAAGTGGATGTCATTCATATGAAAAGCATACTGGTTAAAAAATTGATGACATTTTGGTATTAGGATCAATCATGTTATGGTCAGCATAAGCTGCTATAACAAAATACCATGGATTGAGTGGCTTAAACAACAGACATTTCTCAAAAGTTCTGGAGGCTAGGATGTTGAAGCTCAAGGTGGCAATCAATTTGGTTCTAGGTGATGGCCCTCTTTCTGACTCTCATACATATATGTTACGTGCTCGTTTTATCCTCCCATTGGGAGAGAGGAAGGGAGCTCTGGCCTCTTTCTCTCTTTGTAAAGACTCTAATCCTATCCCGAGGTCCATATGCTCATGATCTCATCTAAACCTAATTGGCTCCCTAAGACTATGGCTCTATCACATTGCAAGTTAGAGGTTGAACAAATGGATGTAGAGAGTGGCAAACACAAACATTCAGTCTATAACAAAGCACAAGGGACAGAAATGTCTAGAGGGTTATTCTTGAGCATCAATATTTTGTAAGACATTAGGAGACTCAGAAAATAATCAGGCAACCAAGTAAATGAAAGGCATCAGCTTGGTCCTTGAATTTAGTGTTCAATGTAGTATTGAGATGAAAATATGACAGAAATCAATCACAAAACACAGTATCATAAACAAACCACAATATTAATATTGTGATGCTTAGGATGTGGATATACTGGAACCCATCTTGGAATTTACCATTGTTATGTTGCAGGAATCCTTTCTAACTATACCCCTCTCTTCCTTTCCCTCCCCCACGTATCTCCCATTAAAAACAAATTTCTCTGCCTACAGGAAAACATATCTAAAATGAATTAGTAAAAACTTTTCAAATATTAAAGGTAAAGTGTTTGCAGTCTTGTTTTATATGAGTTTGCTAAAATTTTTTATAATTTTACAGAATGTGTAATTTAACATTTTATTACTATATTTTCACATTATCTGAATAATGTGATTAAATACAAAACTATATTCATGTATTAAATAAATTTCTCCTTCAGCCTATTATTTAATATATGCTTTATTATATATTTCTAATCATGTTTTCAGCTATATTTACATTTACAAAACTTTAAGATAAACAAAGTTTCTATGAGAACATTTGGAATATAGACTCTCTCAGCAAAATTCCTCATTCATTAACTCCCTTCTGAGTTAATAGGAAACTACCTAACATAGGTAAAGCAGTTTAAAACCTCACATATTGTACATATTAGAGTTTTCTGTGATGTGATGCATCTACATTTGATTTTTATGTAAATAAATATAATCCAGGGATTGACAGTATGCCTGTGGATTTTCATGATGCAAATTCATATAATATTTAAGATCTTTAAGACCATAATTATTGTTTAACTGATTATTGGGTACATCTTTTGAAACCATGAGCTCTGAAATTTATAGATGTTTCTAAAAACAGTCTTTCAACACTGAGTAATACCTGAGACTTGCTGTGAGAAACTTCATTTTATAGGATTGCTTTGAAATGAACACTACAGGCATTTTTTAAATAGGAAATATAAACAGAGAAGTTTCAAGAACTATCGTAGGGGAAATAATGGAATTTGCTACTACTTCTTAACTGTTCTAGGTGAGGAATGTGAAACTTAATTTGTGCTAATCAACCTGAGGTGAAAAAAGCGCAAATTAATTTGACATGCAGATTTTATACTTCAGTAATGATGCTGAAAATATTTGGGGCCTAAACAAAGAGAGCATATTCATCTCATGAATCAGTGGAATAGATTATATCCTGCCTTTAGCAACATTGTACACATCTTCATTGAGGCTGAATTAAGTGAAATCTCTAATCTAGTCCTTTTGACATTTTTGATCATAAATTGATAAGGAAAAACTGATGTCTTGTCTCACAGCCATTATGACAAATCACATCACGCCACAGAGTGGGATGGAGGAAATGACACACTGAATCCTGAGAAACTACAGAAACAGCTGTACCTTGTTGAGCAGTTGTCCTTAAATTAAACAAAAGCTTGAGTCTTTTGTCACTACTTCCTGAGTTTTGGTGAAAGCAAAGATATCCTTCACTTCTGGATATCTCTTATCTGCAAATATGGCGTTTGAGAGAACTTATTTTTCCATAATGAAAAGACTGTTACTTTAGTAATTATAGGTGTGTTTATGTTATTAAAAGTTACTGTGTCCGATGTTAAGAGTACCTTACAAAATATTGCAAATATTTTATTAATGCTTCTGTTTTCCCTTTCAAAAAATATATTGAGTTAGAAAATAAACTGGGATGAAAACAGAGTTGCCTAACATAATGCCTGTTCAGTTAAAAACTATTTACTGTAGTAGCTCTTGAAAATTTGTATTATATTTTTGACAATGTCTCCTTTTGTTCCAGTATGATGACGTTTTCGGTTAAAGGCACAATAAATTAATAATCTGTAAAAAGTGATACTTTGACAAATTAATTTCAGGCAAAGATACACTCAATAAATTACATGACAAAACAGTCCTTAGAAAAAGTATAGAAAAATTTGAATTACATTCCATGTTTGGATGAACCCACACTGTTTTACTTCAGTATGTATGCCAAGTAAAAGGGATGAAAATAGAGCATCTTTTTTGACTGTATCTCTTGTGCTCATGAACTATTTCTATGTGTTTCAATGTGCTCTTGTGATTTATTAGCTTTTATTTTTCTCTAAATGTATTAAATAAAGTTTGAGTGCAAAGTAACCCCAAAATCCAGGAAGGGTGACAAATTGGAAATGAAAATGGAGCAATAAAATAATGAACCATCAAAATAACGATTGCTCTCATATCTTTCCCATCTCTACTATTGAGTCTATTCCTTCTTAAGATTAACAAACCTGTTTGCTCCTTATATAAACATGTCTTCTTGTCAATTGAAACGTTTTTATACCTATGAATTTTTTTTTTGAGGTATAAACTTTTCACATAGCTGTGGGGTTTCCACTCATGAATTCAGGCTATTAAAGGAATGAGTGAATTCCAATGCTCATAGTGGCAAGATTTTAAAATTCCTTTTTATCTTGAATCATGCTCTGATTCAGTCTGAAGGAGCCCTTATGAAGAATTTGTCAATATATGGCCATGCTTTTTTGACTCTTGAAATTATTGAGATACATACATTGTTTTTGATTAGCCAAACAGAAGAAATAATAGAACTTAAATATGCTTTAGTTAATGCTTTACATCCTTTTTTTTTTTTTTTTAAAGTCAGGATGGCTTTCGAGTAGTTAAAGGGAAAGCTTAAAATAAAAAACTGAATTAAGGCATCAAAGTGTTATGCTCACACTTTCCCTCTCCCGACTAGCACTTGTTCTCTCAATGCAGCAGCACTTACAGAAGGTAATTTCAAGAGTCAGGACACTGTCTCCTTGCTTGTAACGGCTGAGAGAATTTTGGAAAAGCCAATGGCACTATACCGTGTCCCATAGGTGATGACGTCCATCAGAGCTAAAAGACACAGTTATTTCTTCAAAATGTTTTGTGAAATTGTGGTATAAATAAAGATTTATGTAGATAGTGTCAGGACATTAATGACTTTATAATGTGAAATTTATCTTTATGTACAATGTACAATTGTGCTTATTAATTTCATTGCCATGAAAATTTTCTCCTTGATTCAAAGATTAAGTGATAAATTATGAATCTTCAGTAGGTACAATTATTTGACTTTAAGAGCTAGCAAATTATGAAACTTACTTAGGAATTTTTAATGTCTTGGTAAAGTAATGTTACTGCATAAAAAGGGGCACAGATTCTAGCACAGTAATTTGGGGAGCATTTAAAAATACCGAACATAAAATGAAATGTCATATATGCCAGAAATAAGCAGATGTGCATTATAATCTAATTATGTCCTTGCAAAAATGTTACGAAAGTAGTGTTATGCCCTTTCTAGGAATGATAAAATGGAGGCTCACGATGATTAAGTTTATTGTATATTCTCCTATTGCTACTGTATTTTGGTGTCACTGCCAGATTTACTGTTTTAAATTTACTCTAGAGGCCTATTAACCAACTCACCATATTGCATCTTTTAAGATTTATCCAACTCTGCCATTACTGTTTCCCTTGTAATTCTCTCAGGTGAAGATTTTTATTTTTGTAAAACTGCTCATCTAGTTATCCTCCACACAAAGGATCAAACCATCTATGAAATCAGATATTCAAAAATAACTATTAAACCCTTCTGATGTTCAATTAACCATGCTAAGCAGTGGGGTGGAAGGGATGCATCAATAAATGCACATGTACCCCAGAATAATTTTTTTTAAAAAAAGAAATAAAATAAAATAAGACAAACAAGTTTCCAGTCCAAGAAAATGCCAACATTAACTCTTTCTGTAGGAAGCTGATTTTTAATCACAACCTCCTGTATTTGTACCTTTTTCACTCCTTTATTTGATTACTTTGACTGTATCAGGATTTTTATTTCCTTGATGTATTCATTTTCACATGGTCTAGCCATATATTCTTTATCTAGTTTCACATTTCTCATCCAGTACAATTTCTATAGTTTCACATGTCAACTGCTTTCTACCTAACTTCTTTATTTCTTCTACTCTTTCCTTCCTTTTTTTCCCCCCACTCATATCCAAACTTGGGCTAAAACAAACCCATGCTTTTAGAGAAATATTATATAATACCATTTAAGCCATTAAAATCTACCATCTCTACTCTCATTTGGGTTTTTACCATTCCTCAGTCATTTTTGTATTTCATATTTGTCTCTGACAGCTCTTTCTTCCATGTTTCCATTTAGCTATTGAAAACATTATTGCTTTTATTATAATCTATTCTCCTGATCCTCAAAATAATGATTTCAGAAAACATAATGAATATAATGTAAAAATTTTTCAACAGTGTGCTCCAACAGCAATGACATTTTCTATTTTTTTCATTTCCTGTTTTTTCCTGCTCTGCAAATTTTAGAGGAAGCATTATCCTTCTTTCAATCTGCTTATACTAATAACTCTGTGACCTTCTTTCTGTCCGTTGGACTTTACCCATCCATTATGTAACTTTTTCTTCTAAACAAGTACATGAGCCTGTGCCACTCTCGAAAAATAAATAATAATGATAATGAAATCCTCAACAATTATTTCAATCTCATTTTAGTCTTTTTTTTTCCTTGTTTTTCCTTGAAATTAAATATAACTGGGAAGGAGTATTGGTTGAGTGACCTTAGTTTCTGAGGCTATGGAGTGCTGCAAGCCAGATGCTTCTGTGGTCCCTGCAGGGTGGTGGCTGTTAGGTTGAGCAGAAACTTGTATCTGCTGGCAGGCGCACACCTCCCCTGGGCAATGCTGGAGAAAAATAGAGCAACACTTGTTTTTTGGCTGACCTTTGAATAACCACACGCCTTCCTCACAGAACATACCCCTATATAGTTTCAAACTTCACTAAACTAACTTAGGTGTTCCTAAATGTCTAGGCTCATATATTCATAGATCGTTGACTTATTTGCACTGACACATAACTATTCTTCCATATGAAAACATTTTCATTCATATTGGTCATGAAAGTTCTAGATTATTCATTTGTATAGCTATTGACTGTGAGATTACTTGTATATACAAATATTTATTTAACAATTTCCTGACAGTCATTTCACATATTTAAGATCACAATCTATCTTTCACAAACTACCCAATTATGAGATTATTAATGAACTCTTGTATTAACTCCACATTCCCTGTAGATTTTTATTTGTAGATACTCTACCCTCCATTTAGCTACTCTGAGTCTGCCTTTGCCTTACAGTAATAGCAGCCTAGGTATATATTCTACTCACCTGTGTGTGTTTCAAATAGAATATTTTATGTTTTTATTCAATTATGCAAAATTTCCAATAATTATTTCTATAAATAATTCTTTTGTTTCTGCCTTTCTTTTCTTCTTTATAACCTTAAAAGCCTTTCTTTAGATCTCCTCATTATTTTCTTGATGTTTCCTGATGTCTCCTTAAACTTATTGATCGATATCTCAATTCTAAATTTTAGAAAATGCTTCAGAAGTATTATTCTCTCTAATTTTCATTTTCAATTGTATCTATTCTACTGTTACCTAGCTTTTAAACTTAGGATGTTTAAAGCAATATTTTTTCGTGTCTAGATTTATATTTTGCTTATCTTGGAAGTTTGAAAATCGAAGGCCTCTATCTTACTATATTTTTTTCTCTTAACTGTAAGGAATTTTGTTTTAAGAAATATTATCTTTATATCTAAAAATTATATATCTTTGATTATGTTATTCTCTCTGCATCATGGATGGCAGATGGGATTTCTAGACCTATTCTCTGTAAATTTTGACTTTTCTTTTTCATTATGCTAATCACTGACTTTTTTCCATCTTGTTTTTCAGAAACTACCATTTAAATTTTCTAAGTTACTAATTCTGTTCAGCTGCACCTACAGTTTTTATATTAAAATTAATTTATATTTTTATATTCAAAGTTCATAATCATTTTTAGCTACAATTTTATACATACATTGTTCTTTTTAAAGCCATTAGTTGTATTATATACAGATCTTTTAAATTTTTTTTTTAAATGAAAGAGAAAGAAAGAGGAAGAGATTTTAGAAAAAGAGAGAAAAGGAAAAAGAAAGAAACAGCAAAAGAAAGAAACAAAGAATGAAAGAGAAAGAAAGAGGAAGAGAAAGAGGAGATCTTTTAAATTTGTATTATTGTTCTAAAGAACTTTTCCTCTGTTAGCACTTCTGACTGTTGAGTTTCATGTAACTCTAATAATAATACTTCTAGAATTTTAGTTGTATGGTCATCTTGTTCTTTTGAGTTTTCCACTATCAATTCTCTAATGTCATACTAGTTTCTTGAACCTGTCTCAAAGGGTCATGGAGAATAGTGAAAGATGCTTACTAGAAATCTGACTTCTGGGCTTAAAATCTCATTGCTTTTCCCAACTCTTGCTAGTAGCCTGTCCCTGTAGCAATGCTAAAACTATTGTTTCATCTTCAAAGGTAAGGGTTTCTGTTGCCAGTCCCTAAGAAACATGTTTAAAAGTGGCTGAGCTACCTTACTCATCTGACTTTGTTACTCTCTAGTTTGCTGATACTATGTTTGTTTATTTGTATTTTTGTATTTCAGGTTTATTACAGATTTACATACATATATGTATATACACATATATATGTATATACACATATATATTTTACATATATATACATATACATATATATACTTATATGTGTACATATATATGTACATATATACACACATATATATACTTATATATGTATATATATCTGTATATATGCATATATATATTTACATATATATTTTACATTATGGAATGTAAAGTATATATATGTATAAATATACATATATATTTACATATATATGTAAAAAATATATGTGTAAATATATATGTATACATATAAATATATACACACACATACATATAGTTTTGAAACTAGGGACTCGAATGAGAGTTATGCATTTGTAATCATTTCACCATTTTAATCTGCTCTTTGTGTGTTTTCAAGATATTGCTAAGAACACTTGAAGAGTCATTTGTTGTTATAACATTATTTATTTTGTTTCTACTAAGGCCACATAAGATGTTTCTTAATTTCTAAAGGTTCTTTAACCTGCATTTCTTTGCTTTGACCCATATGACTTTTGGATTCCTGTACCTCAATTATGTTTTTGTTTGTTTTACATTTACTTCTAACTCTCTCGTGTCATCTATTTCTTTTTTCCTCAGAGGTTTTTCTCATCATTTTTCTTTATGTTAATAAATAACAAAAATTCTCAGAATTTATTCAGTTGGTTATTGTTATTTTTTTCATGCTCAGTAATCACCTTTGGTGATCTCCTCCATAGATATGAATTTCCACCTTAATGTGGATCTTATTCTATAGTACACCTAAAACTCAATACATTACCATACTCTATATTATTATCCATTAATTCTGAAAATTAATTTAAATTTAATTATATAATCACATAAAAACTTTCCAGTTCCTAAACTTCTGTTTATATTATGGACAGAGATTGTTAAAATTTCCCTACATAACAGCATATAATCAAAGTAACTAAAACAAAAAACTGTAAGTATGGTGTTATAACATTTAGTATCTGAGGAGTTTATGATAAACTATGTTTTGTTTGGGGATTAATACTGACTTACCTACAGACAAGGAAATTACCAAATATTTCTGTTTTTCAGTTTCCATAATGGAAATGGCTCATACAATACTTCAGGCAAAAATACCTACAACAACCATGGTTATCTATAATAAATATTATTTTAAATAGCAAAATCTAGGCCTTATTTTGATCTGTTTGAACTTCATCAGAAGGAAACAGCAACTTGAAGCCACAGGTGTAATATATATAATGCATTGTTACACATATTTGTGTATGACAGATGCCTCCTTGGTGGTATTGTTCTCTTATCCAAAACACCATCAAAGGCATTCTTCACTAATGATCCTGTGTTCCTTGTATACAATTCCTGCAACTGAGCAGAATATTTTGGGTAGGATTTTCAGGGACAGAGCATTGGTATTCTTTTTATGAGGGACACTCTTCTTTCATTTCTGAGTCTCCGTGGTTTTCTCTTCTCTCTCATCATAAGCTGTTTGCAATTTCTTTGGGCAGTGAGCCATTCTGATGTGGTGTATAATTTGTTTTGTTCAGTGGTTTCTTATTATGCATAGATGAAGTGCCTTTTTTATCACTCATTTAAATTATTGTTTTCCTCTAGTGATGGATTTTTGCAGCTTCTGTGTTTACTTTATTACTTGTGACTAAGGCACGCTTTCCTATCGGGAGCCCAGCAGAGGTTTGTGTTTAGTATTACTTCATCATCATTCAGCACTACACTCCCAGCAACATCACTACGCAAAGAAAGAGGCAAGTAGTCTATAGGTTAAATAGCTTCTGCGAAATAGTTCCTGCTTTCTTCACAGCCTGAGCCTGTATTACAAATGATTTTAGACCTTTACAACCTATATTAACATAGATAATTTACTCCCTAAGTCAAATATTTCATGTGGTTTTGCTTTTGCATTGAACAAAAAGAGGGAAGCAATAAAATGACATGAGCATTTTCTTCCCATTTTTTCTTTCCAATTTCAAATATGGATGTAAAATATTTATGGAATATAAAATTCATCCCTGAAGAATTAAGTGATGAATAAACTATAGCTAAACATTGGAAATTTCTCTAAATTGACTGAATCTCTTGGATCACTAACAAAAATAACAATAACGATATTTTTTTAAAAGGCTGAAAGAAAGAGAAAGAAGATAAAAAAGAAAAAAAACACTCGGTTATGTTTTTGTAGCTTTCATTCTTCTCAAATTTCTTCTTAGTTAATTGCAGTGGGTCCAGATTTTAACACTCTTTAATAAAATTAAAGAATTATACATTAATTTTAGGCAGTCTTGAATTTCATTCCTGTTCTTCAGATAGAACCACTTAGAAACACTCATGAAAGATAAAAGCCTATCCTGTTTGCTCAGATACTGCGAGGGAAAAAGTCCACTTCTCTTCTTAATAACCGTTTTATATCTATTATCTCTTACTAACTGTATTTTCTAAGGCGTATGTAAAGTCCTGCTAAAAATTTAAGTGTATTTATTTTGTTCCTTCAAAAGCAAATATAACACAATTGTTTTCAGCAAGTCACATTTAAGTCAGACACTGATCTTGTCAACATAAAATATTTTATCCCTTTAAGAAAGATTAACCAACTAATTAATCAACTGTGGAAAGTAACCCATGGCAAACAATACACACAAAGTCATATCCTTGTTCAGAGAAAATGTTCAGTTTTGTTCTATCAGAGGGAAAAAAACAGATTTTGGAGAAGAACTAAAGCTGAAGAAATACCAGTGCTGCAAACTTAACATGAAATTCAGGGCACTGGAAGACATTGCTTAAGATTTTAGATGCCAGAAGAATGAGCCATAGCTTGTTGGAATCCAAGTTCTTGTTAATCTACAGAAACATCTTTAACTCTTAGTTTCTCATTTATAAAATAATGATAACAAAATATAGATTTCAACATACATGTGAGGATAAAAAGAGATAGAATGTAAAATGTTTTCACCATACCTCTTAGCACACATAAAATGATCATTAAAATAAAGCTGATAGTAGCCAGATGTGGTGGCTCACACCTGTAATTCCAGCACTTTGAGAGGCTGAGGTGGGTGGATCATGAGGCCAAGAGCTCAAGACCAGCCTGGCCAATACGGTGAAATCCCGTCTTTACAAAAAAAAAAACAAAACTTAGCTGGGCCTGGTGGCAGGCGCCTGCAGTCCCAGCTATTTGGGAGGCTGAGGCAGAAAAATCACTTGAACTCGGGAGGCAGATATTGCAGTGAGCTGAGATCGTGCCACTCCACTCCAGCCTAGGTGACAGAGAGCAAGATTCTGCCTCAAACAAACAAAATTTAAAATAAATAAAAATAAAGCTGATATCAATGATGGTAACTATAATAATATGTGATGCTGGCAATAGAAAAAGTCATTAAGAAATTTTGAGCAGTGGAGTATGACCATAGCCACATTTCAAAAATTCTAATCCAGGGATAGAGTGTAAATGTAATTAATTAATGGAGACATAAGAAGTAAGAAGATTAGTTTTATGAAAAGTGATATTTATTTAAATAAATATAAATTATAAATATTAAAATATGGTTAAAAATATTTATTTAAATCAATATAAAAAATAAATAAATATTAAATCTGTCAACTCAACCAAGAATTGTAACAATGGTGAAGAACAGATGTGGAGAAGATTATGGAGACAATATTAGGTCATAGACAAAAGTTATTTATTATTCTAAGCATAGAGATGTTTTATATAATTAGTTTTTCATGCATTTAAAAAAATTCAGTTCTTTTGCTTAATGCTCATTCTTACTCAACATTTGATAATTCTTGTAAACTGTTGCCATGTTTCTCTTGTGTTATACATTGGAATATTTAAAAGGTTCATCTCAAAACATTTCCATAAGACTCTTCAAAGATTGGCAGATGGTAAGCGAAAACCGAGTAGCTGAGTTTTACAACATTTAATTAATTTAGAACACATATTACTATTAAACAAATGATAATACATTATAATTTTACTATGCTTCCATTCTTTTAATAAAAAGATATTTCTAGTATCTTCATGGCAAGAGGAATTCATCCTGAAAAATTCCTCTGCAAATGAGTATAGTAAACATTGTGGATTTTGGTAAATTTATTTCATAGCAGTTGAGAATTTGTAGTCTGGAATCAAATAGAACTATCTTCAATTTAGAAACTGCCATTAACTCTATATATAACCTTGTATCACATACCTTGCCATCTAAGTCCTAGTTGATTAATCTGTAAATTACAGGAAATGGAAGTACTGAACTTATAGGATTGGTGTGAGAATAAAGTAATATACAATTTTATCATATTGCCTGCTAAATAACAAGTATACAATATTATAATTATCATCAACACTAAGCTTCAAATCATAGTAGCTAATCTCCTTATGTTGTATGGAATTGCTCATGGTATTATTTCCCCTCATTTACTTCATTCTTCACCACTAATTTACAAAGGATGAGAAACAAATTAAGTTTTGTGTTACCAGGTTTTTTTTTTTTTGTAAAAAACTCCACTATAAAAGCATATGTTATGTGTTGTCAAGATCCAGGATTGTTGAGGAATTGTTCAGATATTCAGAGTTCATCAATCAAATTTCTTCCATATTAGTGGCTAGGGAAGGAGTTAACTTCCAAGTAATCTTGGATGCCATAGTAAAAAAAAAAATGACATTTTCAGACATGAACTCAGGTAACTTTGAATTCAACTCTTATTCTGTGTCTTGAGGACAAAGTATGAAATCATTGTTATTGTTTTGAAATTTGTTGCTTTTCTTCCTCCTCTGACTGTTCATATCTTATTACCAGTTTGGCTTCTAGTTAATCTCCTCTCAAGAAATCTTGTGCCCAATGTTGTATGCAAATCATCAGAGAGATATAAGGTGGGAGGGACCCATGAACAGATCTGTACCTAAACAATTTCAAGCAAATGGCAGCAACTTCATTAAAACCTTTGGTGGTCTCATCTTGTAAACTCTTTTACAAGAGTTTCTTTTGTACTCGTCTTTCCTTGCTGTCTGAAAGTTACATCTAGCCTTGATCTCTCTAGCTGCTCTTTAAGCTAATTTGATCTTATTATTTCCTCTGTAGAGATCAAGAATACCTGGTTATCATACCCTCCTTACTAACCCTTTACACATTTGAAGACTATTAATAAATTACCACTAGATTTTCTCTCCCACAGCTAAATTATTTCAAATTCTTCAATCTTACTGTTACTCAAATAAGCTATTTGCCAACTTCTTAATTATTTTTGTGCCTTGGGCATAGCCTCATGTTTATTTCTCCAAACTCATTTAAAATTAGAAACTTTAAAAATATGTTGTTTCCTAACATGTTTTCTAAACATCTAAACATTGATGAACATGTAGAGAAATTAGCTTATACTCCAGAAAAATTTTAAACCCTGACCTGAAATAACACTGTATCAACTCCGACATAATTCTTTTCTATATGTGATCTAAGAAAATACTTCCTACTTCTGTTATTTCTTTAGTTTCTAATTCCATAGGCTTCAATCTCTACAGAGACTTAATAAATGGCATATTCGAAGAAAAGAACTATTTGTCTGAAAATCTTAAATGTTCATACTAACGTATAAGTTTTATAATATGCAATCCTAGACAACGGGATAGAAAAAATGTGCACACTAATTAGAGCTTCTTGTTAAAAAAAAGATACTTGTATCAAGTATAAAACATTCATGAGTAAATCTCATTTTGTTCTCCTGCTCACCCCAAGTCTTACTTTAAAGATTATTCAAAGAATCCTGTACTTTATAGAATTTAGCACAGTTTGGAATTTTGTATTTCTTTATGTCATTAACATTTAATGTCCTACCTCACTTTACGTTCCATGAGGGTAGATACGGACCTTGTGTATTTTTCTTAGAATTAATGTCTGGTATATAGTAGATAATCTAGAAATGTTTATTAATCATGTAAATGAATAATATGTAATTTGTGATTGTACCTGAATAAATGCGTAATTGCTACTTTCCTCTTAAGTCTGAAAGCCCATTTGATTAAAGCCCATTATTTGATTAAAAATATGATTAAAAGGAAAATACTACTTAGGAGACAGGACATATTCTATCATTTTTGAAACATGTATTTCAAATTTATTGCTCTATTGTGGAGAAGAAAACAAAGACCTAAGAATTGGGACATGGCAGAGGTCAGTTTTGATGTGTATGTGGTTGGCACAGAGGTTTGGGAAGATGGAAAATCAGTGACGCTTTCTTAAATTTCTCTCTTTGGAGTAAATGAGTCTGGAGGGTATTAGAGATGGGGTGGTGAGTACTACACAGCTGGTGAATACAGGTAATACCTTAGTACATAAATGTTGTAAGAGTGAATGGCTTTTTGTCAAAGAGCCAACGTCATGACTTTAAAAATAACTCATTTGGCTGGGCCCTATGGCTCACGCTTCTAATCCCAGCATTTTGGGAGGCTGATGTGGGTGGATCACCTGAGGTCAGGAGTTTGAGACCAGCCTGACCAACATGGTAAAACCCCAACTCTACTAAAAATACACAAAAATTAGCTGGGCATGGTAGTGGGCACCTGTAATCTCAGCTACTTGGGAGGCTGAGGCAAGAAAATTGCTTGAACTCAGGAGGCGGAAGCTGTAGTGAGCGAAGATTGCACCACTGCACTCCAGCCCCAATGACAGTGCGATACTCTGTGTCAAAAAATAAATAAATAAATAATATAAAGAAAATAAACAACCCCAAAAGACTCTTCTATACTCTTCTATAACCATGTATCTGCTTATAGTAAGTTTTCTATGACACATATGCAAATGAAAAGTTCAAGTGTGTATCAGTACAGAGTAATTTTCTTCACTTTCTAATATTTTACCAGAATCCTACAAATGTTATCTTGTTTATGTTTTATTACTAAAGGCTACATATGCAATTTCCAGCAATGTCCTTATAGTAACAAAAGTATGCTGTAAAAATTTTGTAATTAAGGAGTTATTAATTTAAAAAAACTAAAGATATTAGGCCCTAGATTCCTAATCTTTGTGCACTGCAATGAATTGGAATATTCTTACTAAATGTATAAAATATGCATTCTTATTAAAATATACATGCATACATTTATATGCATATAGTTTGGTCAAAGCTGTCACTGATGCTTTGTGACCTTGCCTACCTTTCTTGTTTTCATTTTCTAATAAGAAGACTGGTTTTAGAAATATTTTTTAAGAACTTTCACAAGTTGGAACAGGCACGATCTTTACTTCTCCTGTCTTTTAACACCTATGTAAAATGGCATTGTGTTCACGAGCTCCTTCCATGGGAATATCTCCACTACCATTTCCATGTTTCTATTATCAGCACACAAGAACAGGCTCTTACATTATACATAAGACTGCAGCATTGTTGCCGGTCATTCTCCTCCCTCCTTCCATAATTGCCTCTCCCTATTCCATATTCACTGCTGCCAACTCAGTTTTATGACCCATTACTTCCCTTCCAAATTGCCTTGTTAAGGAACTTGTAATAGTCCATTACTACTATCACATTGCATCTATTTTTTTTTTTTTGTATTGAAACTTCTTTTGGAAGCAAATACTGCAAGTTACTTTTCCAATATACACTTTTCCTTTATTCCTTCTTCTGTGATGCATAAGTCTGCCAGTGTAGTCAGTTCAAAGTAAAATAAAACAGAATATGATGTACCAGATCCCTTGCATGTGAATGGAGCCATGTGACATGACTTTGGCTAGAGAGAGATTGATGAGTTTATTGCATGGAGCTTTCAGAAAATCTAGGTTTCTCTTTGTCCTTCATCTGCCTAGAGCAAAGATAAGCTGCTTGCAGTGCAGGAACTCTGCTGTAACCAACAGTAATCAAGATGTAAGAATGGCAGAGCAGAAAGAGAGATGATACAGGTTCTCATGCTGCTTTAAAAAGCTGTCATGACATCCCTGAGTTGTCCAACTTCAGAATTCTTGATTTGTGAGAGAAACAATCTATTCTTTAGTTAAGCCACTTCAGTTGAGTCTCTGTTACATACAGGTGAACACAGTACCAGGCAGATACGTGCTTCACTAATTCATCCTCATTTTTCACTAGCTCCACTTACTCATCTTCCAGTTACAACACTGGAATTCCCCTGTGTCCATTTCTGAGTTTGGGCTTATGTACTTTTACCCCCACTGCCCATTCTGAAGAAAGCTTCTTGTTCTTAACATCAGCCTTTCTATGTCTTAAACATTCTTCTAGCCAATTCAAGCCTCATCTACTCCATGAAGCCTCCTCTTCCAACAAATAATTTTTGAATTTCTACGGCATATATCTTTTCCACTACACTGAACTAAAGTGTCATTTTTTTCTGTAACTTTATATACTTTTGTTAAATGTAATGCTCAGATTAGTTTATACATTCTTTAAAAACTGTTATTATTTCTAAATTTATGGGAATATACATTCTTGAAAGTCAGAGGCAATTTTTACATATCCTAACATTCACTGATTCTTTCTCAAGCACTTCTGTGCATCACATAGGTTAAGTTCTGAATGTTGGTATACCTCCAAAATCCATATGTTAAAATCCTAATCCCCAAGTTGATATATTAGGAGGTGATGCCTTTGGGTGATGATTACACCATTAGATTGGAATTCTTATGATAGGGATAGTACCATTATAAAGGAGGCTCCAGGGAGGTAGCTGGTCCCTTCCTTCACATGAAGACAGCAAGAAGATCCCATCCTTGAACGAGAAAGTAAGTCTCTAATCTGCCAGCACATCGATTCTGGACTTCCCAATTGCAAAACAATGAGAAATAAGTTTCTCTTGCATATAATCCACCCAATTTATGGGATGTCGTTATATAAGCCTGAAATAACTAAGACAACAAGTTCTCAAAAATATACTTTGGGTATGTGTGCATCTACATTTCTTCAGTAGCATCCTTTATATAGGATGTTTTCTCTCTGAAATATTTTGCATATGATTAAAAGCAAACAAAAAATAAATGTTGTGTGTTCCATTTCCTCCTCTCCCACCTATTATATTATACTGGAATTTTGTGAGGGACTACTTATGAGGTTGGAAAAAATAACATTTGTATCTAGTTACTGTCCAAACTCAGAAACTACATAATAAAATTTAATAAATTATATCTTTCTTTACAAATCTATCAAATTGCATTTGCATAAAAATATGCATTGAATATAAAGCTTTAGAGAGTAAAATTGCTAGAACTTAAAGAATTCCTGACAGGCTTAAATATTTCTAATAAAAATTCTTGTATATTATTTTAAAACTCTAATCACTGTCTCTCCTATGTCTGCATGAAATGAATGTGTCAATATTAAAATCACAGCAGTCATTGTAACATAAAAATTGCCAAGGGAAAAATGAAGATATGAATGCAATAGGATTTTTTCACACTCTATAAAGTTTTCCTCTTGTTAAGCTTTAAAGATTTTCTAGTGTTTGCCCATCTTAGCACTATTTCTAACATACCTGACAGTTGTTAAGATTGCCGACAATAAATGAAGCAGCATTGAAAATAAAAGATGTGCCTACATTAGCCATTTGAAATGAAATACTTTGGGCAAAGTGGAATTAACATCTATATGGGCATCTGTCTCATGTACTTTGCATTATGCAAGTTTAGAATATGTTCTTTTTATTTAGTACTCTTCTTGTTTTAAGCACACTCTGGCTCCTTTTGGGGAGAGATAGGTATGAAGCTGATGGCTAATACAAGCCTACATCACTCTATATGGTCCGTACCTGGCCTCTTGGCTAATCACATGTGAATGCCACTCGCTTTCCTTTCCCTACACCCACTGTATTTTTTTAACTTGCTTCTCTTATTTTTCTGAATTTAAATCCACACAACACAGCTTTTACTGTTGCATTATTGCATTATTAGCTTAATCTGTATCTTCCTGGAAAGTGTCTTTCTGGTTCCACAGGTGAGTAGTGCACCAGGAAAATCCATGAAGTTCTTCCTAGAATAATATACAAAGGGAAGGTGGACACAAAGATGAGAGTAAGTGTTGAACCTTCTCTCCTAGAGCTGGCCATCAAGGCACTTCTGTGCCTCCATGGCTTCATGGTCTTCATGGAAATCAGGAGATAGAACTGTCCAAAAGGACTTTATCAATTTGTGTAGCAATTCTGACAGACTGAAGTTTCTTAAATGCCTTTGCTTCAAAAACTGAAACAAAGCATGTATCTATTACCTCTACTTTAAACAGTACCCCCTTTTAAAGCAATCTACCTCTCCATAAAGTTAGAAAAGGAAAGCTTGTATTCATAGTTTAAGAGCACCAGTTTTGATAATAATCTTTGGTTAGTTAAATTTCTTTTTTTTCCAAGCCAAATTTATCCAGCTCTATTAAATATATTTTCCATAAACAGTCATGGTAATTCAGGCAGGACATAGGCAGACAACCATTAACAGTATACAAAACTTTCACAACTCCCTTCTTTGATAGACTACCAAAAATCAGAAAGCCATTATAAAACCCAATGAAGTCTTCATCTGATGCTCTGAACAGGGAAAGTTTAGAGTTACTTAAATTTCTTACATTTAAAATCTTCAAAATCCATATGATTTTCTTTTTTACCTTGGCTATTGATAATAAGTAAGTAAAGAGGCCATTAAGAATCTGATAGCACAATGAGATATCATCTTACCTTAGTCAGAATGGATACTACTAAAATCACATACACACAAAACAGATTTTGGTGAGGATGTGGAGAAAGGGAACTCACATACTATCAGTAAGAATGTGAACTAGAACAGCCATTATAAAAAACAGTATGGAGATTTCCAGAAAATTTAAAAATAGAATTACCACTTGATCCAGCAATCTCACTGCTGGTATATATCCAAAAGAAAATAGATCAATATATCAAAGGGATACCTGTTCTTGCATGTTTATTGTATCATTATTCACAATAGCAATGATATGTAGTCAACCTAAGTGTCCTTAAATGGAGGATAAAGAGAATGTGGTATATAAAACAGTGGAATACTATTCAACCATTTAAAAAGAATGAAATAATGTTATTTGCAGCAACATGGATGGAGCTAGAGGTCATTATCTTAAGTAAAATAAGTCAGACACAAAAAGACTAATGTAGGTTCTCACTTACATGTCAGAGGTGAATCAATTGATCACATGAAGACAGTGGAAAAACAGATAACAGAGACTGAGCAGGATGAGTGGTGGGTGAGTGAATGAAGACAACTTCATTAAAGGGTACAAATAGTCATATAGAAGGAATAAACTGTGATAGCAGAGTAGAGTGACAATAGTTAATAAAAATGTATCATGTTTGGGTAATAAACACCTAAATACCTTGACTTGATCACTGCACATCATATGCATGTAACAAAATGTCACATGTACCTCACAAATTGTTAAAAATTTTAAAAATAATTCATGGCAAGTGGTAAAGATTAAGAATATTTAGTTATAACAAGTTTCTGTATGTATAAATACAGAAAAGAAGACAATGGAATTTGTCCTGAGGATAGGATTTTTGACTGAGATTTCACCGAAAGGCAGTGTGATTATAAAACTGGTGAAAAATGAAAACAACAGTTCATTTGGCTTATTCTATTGCAGGATATCTTAGGAGCTTTCCCATTTACTACTCTTTAAGAGGGCTAGATCTCTTAATGCCATAGAACTGGGATTTAGATGGAAGACTCCAATTCTTGAATGACCTTGTTCAAAGGACAAACACTCAGTTCCAGAAGGAATTGGTATAGTACTTGGTAGGTTAAGTCAGATATTCAGGCACAAGAACTTGAGATGCCAGAAGGACATTTATCAGTTATTGTGTTCCCAGAGCATAAATTCAGAGCCAGATTAGCAGGAAGGAGACTTCAATTTTCAAATAGAGTTAAAATTCCCTTCATATATATAAACATGACTACTTTGTGAGTATATATTAGGGGTCAAGATGATGAGAGATTCAGTGGGTAAAACTAGGTATATATATATATATATATATGTGTGTGTGTGTGTGTGTGTGTGTGTGTGTGTGTGTGTGTGTTTATGTCCATGTATGGACATGTTACACATACTTTGGCTTTTGAGTGCTTATATTCACCACCAAATAAGCAACTAGGAAAATCCAGGTGTATTATACTAATAAATATACATTTTCTCATAACTTTTACAATCTAGTGTTGTATTTTAAAATAACTTTAATTTTCTGAAAATACAAAATATTTGTGTGAAACTCCTAAGTTTTTTTCTGATTTTCAATTATATGTAAATCATTCCTGCTATCTCTAAAAGGTGATCAAGTTCCGCCAGCAGAACAGCAACAGAGATAGAGTACATGGTTAATATATGATTGCAATCCTAAAGCTGCACATATATTTAAAGCTTCTTTTGTACTCTTTTTTTGGAGACTAATATTGAGGGAGAGTAATTGCTTGCTTTCTTTTATCAGTTTCTATTTGTGTGGTAAACTTTGCTTTCTTATCTTTGCTAATTTACTAACCACAATGGATTTAGCTTACTTGCTGATGATTGCACAATTTTCTTACCTTTAATAGTGCCGTCTATGATAACAGAAATAATCATGAAGATCTTAAGGTGCTTTCTGTAATTTGAAAAAAAAACCAAATCCTTAGTTTCTCAGTTATCCTAGGGTTTTGCAACTCATCAAACTCCTGTTTTACTTCTTCCATATCTACGTACACTACACAATGTCATCCACACTGGTTTAAATTTTTTAATGTTTATGTTTTACATAGGAGGCTTGCTTTCTTCATTAAATTGTAAACATCTCAAGGGTAAATAACGATATTCATGGTATGGGAGTGGTAGGAAATGTGAAATCGTCATACATTGGTGTTTTAAGATCTAGATCTACCCATATTAAAGAGCAATGGGAAAAAATCCTAAGATGACCTGCAATAGAAAAAGCCAAATGAACTGTTGTTTTGCACCAGTTTTACAATCACATTGCCTTTTGGTGAAATATCAGTAAAAAATCCTATCCTCAGCACAAATCCCATTGTCTTCTTTTCTGGATTTGTACATAGAACCTCTACCTATAAACTGAGATTCACATATCACCTATTGACAATACAAAATATAAATGATTTCTCTGAACTCTAAATAAAATTAATGATTAGTTGTCACTTTGTTTAACAAAGAGACAAAATTAAAAAGAAACGTTTATTAATAAAAAAAGTTCATTAAAGAATAACTTGATGTTTATTTTTAAAAGGGTAGAAAGAAAAGTTATTCTAATATTGATTTGGTAAGAATATATATTGAGAAAATATTTTAAAGGCAGACTTTATAAAAATTTTCAAACTTTATGACTTAACAATGGTAACAAACTAGTCTATAAAATTGATAGTACAAAAACAAAATACAGAAATATATGCATATTTTACAACATTATTACAGTATTGTTTTAAATAAAAATTAGAACTTGCTTAAATTGACTTTGATAGGAAAATGGTTAAACAAAAATCATGATGCACCATGAAATGTACTATTCTCATTAAAAGGAATGAATTTATGTGTACATACTAAGTTAGAAGATGTACACCAAAAGTTTTTGTGCTTAAAAAACATTAAGGAATATATATGGTTTGAGTCTACTATATTAAAAAACACTGAGGAAGAGTATATTGGACAACTTAAACCTGTGCTCCGGGCTTGCAATCCTCAAATATGGCCCAAACAAACACTCTGTTTATAAAAATAAATAAAAACTATATTTTAAAAAATACTTTGAAAAAGTATATGTGTATATATGCAAATATATGCCTATGTAAATTTAATTACAAGTATACAAGAAATATAAATCCGCAGACCTAGAGAGAAATGTGGAGTAAGATATATCAAAAATTCAGAAATATTTTTTTGATGGAGAAATGCAAAGCAAATTTTATTTACTTCTTCTATTTACAATGGGTAGTTTTTACTCTTGGAGGCCTTTGAGTTTGTGAGGGGTGCCTTTTCAAGTAATAATAAATGTTATCAGCTTTGTTCCCTATACAAATGATATTTGTAAGAGTAAAAGCAATTATGTACATAAAATGTATGGCATATATTTGGCTTTCTAATCCACAAACTGCATTATTCTTGGGCTATTTTCAGTTATTATTCTTATGAGGACTGTCTTATAATCAGTTTTCTGTTCAAAATATTCACATTATCAAGTACCTACAGTACAAAATTATTTTGCAATTTTTAAGATGATTATTAGAATATTTTCTCATTTTTCTCAGAATTTTAGAAACTTTTAAAATCTATGATTCTTAAGAGTGTGTGCTGAGCACATACGGAAGAATAATAATGTATCTTTTCTGTTCTTTGACCTTCTAGTTTCCACTAGCAACCTTCATATGCACTTCTAAGACTGTCTATTAACTATCACAAGTTAAATTGACTTTAGAAATATCCAATTTGCAAGAATTGCTTAGTGAAATTTCAACTGTGTTTGTCTTGAACTTCACGTCTCAAAGAACTCGTGTAAGCACCAAAGGCTCATTTTGTTCCTTCAGTTGTACATAGAATCATTCATTTTTTCATATCTTTATTCCTTCACTGATGAAAGATAAAGTATATGTGCAAATGTAAGCTAAGTAGAGGATGATAATAGAATAAAAACATAATTCGAAGAAGAGGAATCAAAGTAAAGAACAACCAAAAGAGTAAACTCAACATACGTACTCTGTTTCTATATAAAAGTCACATTTTCTTAGTGTTGTTTCTTTTTTTTTTTTTTTGAGATCTAGTATTTCTTAAATATAAGTAGTTCAGTAACATTAAAAAATTATTTTAATTGCTCTTTCAAACCCATAAATCAGATTTAGATCATCCCAATCAAATAGTCAATGTAGATAGTTTTTGAGAGAGATGACTGAGAGCTGTTTCTTTGTTTATTCTGATTCTTTCTTAATATATTCTATACTTATAGGTCCAACATAGCATTTGTCTGCCAAAATTATTAATAAAATATTATACAATACCTAGTTTAATCATGTGTTCATAAAATTTTTAAACTTATTTAAACCATTGTTGATGGATGAAGTTTAACATGCTAGTTGCCTTAAGGATCATAGTGTCAACTGAATAAGATTCATTTTCCAGAGTGAGCTCCAAGTTATCATCCAGCTCCAGGTTTGGAATATTGTGGAACTCAATTATTTCCTGAGGTGGCCCATCTCATCCTAGGAATGAACATACTGTTCTCACTTTCTGTTACCACACTTTAAGTTGCATGCTGATAAGTTGAAATATGTATAGGGAAACTTAACGAAGATTGTGAAGAATAAGAGCAAGAGCTGAAGATTATATATACATATATATATACACACATCTCTATATATATACACACACATATATATATAAGAGATGTATTTTATGTGTACTTATGTGCATATATACAAATACATTTAATATATTCATGTGCATATATGAAGATACACATATATGAAGATATATATGTATGAAGATATTCATACATATATATCTTCATACATATGTATTCTATATATGTGAGTATAATAAATCTGTAAGAGAGTGAATATATTTTCTATCATACATATTCTTGGGCTGTCTTCAATTATTATTTTTATGGGGACTATCTTACAATCAGATATATATCTTCATGCACATATACACATAATGCATACATATATATGTTTCATATACACACATACACGTGTGTGTGTGTATAATATACCTGGAAGAGAGTGAATATGAATATACCTTTCTTCAAATGTTTGAAGAAATACAACATAGAAGTAATGTTGAAAACATTCTTTTTAGCTTCAAAGGATCCAAACAGGACCAAAGATAAAAGTTATACAAAAAATAATAGATTAGTCTCTTGATTAAAAAAAAATCGTTCTTCTAATAATGCTCTATTTCCTTCCAGATATCATAGCTCTATCAATTATGTCTATATCATCATCTATGTTTCTTTCTTAATCCTGTAGAAGAGGGAGAGAGCTCTATAGCACATTGCTGGAAAAAACCTCTTAATTTGATATTATTACTAATTGACAATTACATATCTACATATCTTTACAATTCCCTAACACATATTTCCCCCAAGAAATATGTACAAGTATGCTATTAAGTGAGTCTGAATGGGGAAATAGTTGGGAATTTTCCTTGGCAATTTTACAACATGATCAGGATAGGAAAATAGTTAAATCTGGCAACACTTAACTATATGAACATATGCTAATTACTAGTGATTAATTTTTCTTGTACATGAAATATAATATATTCAGAAATGAATTATATAATGTTTGTTGAGATTCATGTTCCATGTATTTATTTTTACTTTCCACAATTGAAGATATTTGTATTTGTCAAAACAGGTTTTTTTTTAACCTTTCATTTTCTGACTACTTATCAGTTTTCTGCCTTATTATCACTGTACAGAAAGAATGCTAGGAGAGAATAATTCTAGAGAAACAAAATTTCAGACTTAGCAAGTATTTCTTATGTCTTTTTTCTCCTTTACCCTTTCTTTTCTCCCTTTCTTCTTCCTTACTCCCTTCTTCCCTTTCTTTCTCTCTCCATCCCACACTTATTCTTTCCACCCTCCCTTCCTTCCTTCTTTACTTTTCTTCCTTTCATTCTTTTCTTCTTTCTCTTACTTTTCTTTTTGTCAGCTTATAGTATGGCTGGCTCCATCTTATCCTGGAGACCTCAGCTTAGAGGTCACTTTCTAAGAAAGGCTTCCCTAACACTAAGCAAAGCATCTAATCAGCCCACCACTCCAATTTATTGTCTTTAGTAAACTTATTGAAACCTATGACTTTTTGGTCATTTCAAAATGTATCTGCATATAATTTTCAATTTTTCCTAGAATATAGTTTCTACAACACCAAAGACAATGTATATATATTTTTTTCTTTTTTGAGATAGGGTCTTGCTCTGTTGCCCAGGCTGGAGTGCAATGGCATGATCTCAGCTTACTGCAACCTCTGCCTCCCAAGTTCAAGTAATTCTCCTACCTCGGCCTCCTCAGTAACTGAGATTACAGGTGTGCATCACCACAACTGACCAATTTTTTTTTTTTTTAATTTTTAGTAGAGATGGGGTTTCACATGTTGGCCAGGCTGATCTTGAACTCCTGGCCCGAAGTGATCTGCATACCTCGGCCTCCTGAAATGCTGAGCTTGCAGGCATGAGACACTGGGCCCGGCCAACAATGTATATCTTGTTTTCTCTGCATTTAGCACAGTTACTGATGTATATACAGTTATATATTTGAGTGGGTGCAGACATTTAAATAAATGTTGCATGAACAGTTTAAAAATTCATTAATGTTTTTATCTACTCATTAAACTTATGCTTGTTGAGAAGGCTTTTTTTTCACCTGTCCTCATGTTTGGTACTGAAGATTCAAAATCTATACTAAATGCAACTAAATTGGCTAGCTAAATGTGGGTAAAAATTTGAGTTATCGATAGTTTATACCAAAGTTTAAACCAAATATTCGGCTAACTGATCCAACCCATTAATTCTCTCCTAATATTTGAGGTATTTAAAAAAAAATTAGCCTAATATTTAGTATAGAAATACCTAAAACCTAAGTTAGAATTTCCTTTCATTTTTGTTTTATTGCTCATGTATCTTATTTAGAAAATAGTGATAACACTGTTAAATGCCCTGCTTGAAGGAAAGATAAACATCTATGAAATATTTGTAAGTAACACCACTTTTTTAATCCAAGAAATTTTTATATAATTCTCAAATCAGTTAATTACTTGTCTCAAATGCTTGTTTTAATTTAAAGCTTCAAACAAGAAAGAAAATACCTGTTAGAAGGTGACTGACATGATGAAAAATGTTCTTGTTTCTAAGACATATATACATATATATATATATATATATATGTAAACAGGTTTTATACATATATATGTAAATAGGTTTTATATATATATGTAAACAGGTTATATATATATATATATGTAAACAAGTTTAGGGAACCATCTTTTGCTATAATTAGAAAAAACTGACTTCTGTCTCTATTAGAGTAAATTAAGTAAATTAAAAAGAAACCCACCCATCTCACAAATACTTTGGGCACATATTTTACATGGCCTGAAATTTTCTTTCCTTCCAAAAGATCCTGAATTGAAAGGGAAATAGATGCCTACTGACTAATGCAGGAAGAGTACCTTAGGCATACATTTCATGTAATAATTGCCTTTCTTTTGCATTTAGGAACTACAGGCAAAATGAGAGAAGTAGAGCTGGTTTTTTACCCAGAGGAAAAGCAATCACTATGCTTGTCAGGTCTATGAACATTTCTCTCATCCTGGGAAATCTTTGAAAAATAAAATTATGTTGGTGGCTATCTTGCAGTGCACTCAATTAAAGTTAAGTTGTTAGATTTTTCCCTAAGAAATGTCAGCTACTGCCATTACCAAGTATCTGACCAGGTCACATGGAAAATAAAGGTGTTCACACTATACTATATGCATTTGTCAGAGGCAGAGCTGAAAAGAAAAACTGATGAGCATCTCATGGATATTCATTCTAGTTTCACTTGGGGCAAATTATATCCACTCTGAAAACTCTTTGACCACAAACTATTCTCTTTTGCTGCTTCATTTCCCTCTGAAATTTAGCACAGTACAGAATTTTATAATTTAACAGTGTAGATCAAATGCAACTGGTTTGTACATAGGCTAGATGGAAATTTGAAGAAATCCACCTCATAAAACAAGAATAGAGAATGGATACAATTAGTAACTGGCTGGTCTGCTGAGACTATAATGAAACCTCTGATTTCAGTGACTATAAAGAGAGTGGCAAAAAGAGTGAAAGAATGAGTAAATAAGATGGTAATTCGGTTTCTCATATTGTTCTATGTGGAAAATGTCACATTTCAGATATTTTGCTACCTTTCTTTTCAAGACAGAAGGTTAGATTCAAGAAAGCTTTTGTGGATCTAGAAAGGGCAAATTGCCTCATCAGTCATTCACACCATCTTCAGCTCCTCTACTAACTCTCATTCCAGCACTCAGCTGAGGCACAGACCCAAGGCCAAAGTCTACTACTGAGATATATGAGGACGTGCATATACATTTTAGACCCAAGAATTCAGAAAAAAATAAACAAAAACAACTTTTCTAGCAGTCTATGGTTTCAGAATGGGGGTATCATGATGCATTCTTAATCCTAATCTGTTCGCCAATATTTATCCTTTGTGACTATGTTATCTCCATTTCAGCTATTGTACACTATATTATTACTAGTTATTTAAAATAACTATGAATGTTATTCACAGTCATCTGTCTCATTAACTGTGTAACTTTGCCATCCTGCCTCTTATTTTTTATTTAAGCGTGGTGATGCCACCTGAAAATGACTTCAATTCCAATACTTTTAAATGTAGATTTTTACTAAAATTGCCTCCTTGATTCCTAGAGAGATCCAATGATGATTAGTCTTGTAAATGTTTATGGAACATTTGTTATTATACTTGTACATTCCTAAGAATTTATCTCCCAAGAAGTAACAATTCTATTATTATTTTGTCCATTCATGTATTCATAGGACTCCCAGCTCAACGAATATCGAACATAATTAGTTTTATGATTATTCTGGCCCTATTTGATTTTTATACTATTTTAAGTTATTCTGACTATATTTTCTAGTTTTACAATATTTTGCTTACCACGGGTTTTTATTTATATGAAAGACATAAAGAAGTGTGCACAAATTACATCCTTTCCGATTATGTTAAATTCACTCAACAAAGGAAGCAATAGTGACCAATACAACATGGGATTTTAAAAAAAAGGAAAAATTCATTATTTTCTTATTTTCTCTCAAATGAGTAAGCTTATTTGTATTACTTTGGTTTAATACTTGAGAGTTTTAGAGCACCATCTATGAATTCACTTTATATGAAGCCACTTATTTCATTGTGATTGAAAAAAAATAACAAGACAACGTTTGTATTGATTCCAAGATAATATGAAAACATAGACTATTCAGGAAGGAACACACTTGGCAAAGGAGTCTTACAATAATAAAGGCATGTGTATAAATTAGTTAGCAAAACATAGAACTCGTTTAACTCAGAATGTTCTCCATTGGAAAGCTTGAATATAAATCAATACAAGTATTTGGAAGAAGGAAGTGACACTGTGGACTACAAATAATTGGTAGAATCATTGTTTAGTAAAGACCAATTTCTTAACAGTAAAGGCTGAAATTAGAAATATGGAGTAAGCAATTAAAATGTCCAATTATGAACTACATCTTAAACTTTAAAAGATTAACAACAAATGATTCTACAATTTGATTATTACTCTTTGATTATATATTTTCCCTTTTGAAAAAATATGTAATCAAAGAACTATGGAAAGTTAAAGCTGAAATTATACTGAGATATCAAATCCAATGTGTTCATTCTAGAGGCAAACACACAGAAACTTCATCTGTTTAGTTCTACAAATGTCAAATCTGATTTCAGATACTCTTCAAATATATGTTTATTTGCCCTTTGAATATACATAATTCTGTTTCAAACTTACATGATACATATCTTTGAACAATGTACAGTGTTTAGTAATTTGTTTAATCCTAAAGGTGATCTTCAAATATTTCCATTTCCCTTGTTAAATAAGGGCGTGAATTACATATGGGGAAACAGAGGGATGGAATGAGTGACTGTCCTTGAAAAAAAGTAAATGCTAACTAACTTCCAGATCTCACATTGGGCCTATATTTCTCATTAATTGATAAATAGTGGTATTCATTAGTATTGATATATTATATCTAACCATGGTATCATATATTATTATTGGTATATCAAACAATTTGTCTTATAGTGGAACTACAGAAGCTAAGATGGAAACCTGTTGAGATAACTGTCTACGCAAGCTGCCAGCTTGATGTAAAGCCATTGTGGTAACTGAGTGTATGGAAGCAGTAAGAACTAGGGATAAAACTTTATATTCTCACACAGGATTAAATTATGGGTGGAGTTGTGCAAAGAGCAAAAAAGAAAAAGGAAGTTGGTGAACAAAAGCATAAAAAATGCTTCAGATTGGAATATAGTTTTGTAACTTTTCCAAGCCTTTTTACATTTCAGGCTACATCATAAAAAGATTGATCTGTATTTCATACCTGTATTGCATAATACTAGGTAAAAAGTCTTTGCTGCATAATATGTGCCTATAGTTGAAAAATTATATGGTTAAGAAATCCCCCTTTTACTCCAATACCTTATCAAGAAGTTTCCCCTGGAGGTTGATATTTACAGTGAATGAGGTTACTCCTTGTGAAAAGTTATGAAAAACAGATTTTAATTCCATAAATATATACCTCCACCAAAACCCTTCCCAGACACCTTTAAAGGTGTTGGCAATCAGCATAGGTTTCTGCCATCTGGATTGTAAGAATCTCTTCCTTCAACAAAATTGCTGCTTCTCCCCAACTACACACTTTCCAGTACTACCAAATATTTCACTGACCTGTTTTATCTTTTCATATCCTATTCTACAGAAATTTCTAGTTTCTTCCTTATGAAAATTAAATTGGTACACAAATATTCAATTGCATGAATTAGGATAGAAGGGTTTACCAGCTTATCCAGGTATCTTTTCCCTTAGTACATGGTTTCTGTCCCTGAGAACAAGTGGTTAGGCAGATTTACTTTGCACAATATTGCATAGTTGTAGAATTCAATATGACAAAGAAAAAAAACAAGTAAGTCACCACTGGTGATTTGCGATGTTAGGTAGAAATTGAGCAAGTTTATAATCATGAGGAAGCTGAATGCCAACATAAATACCTTTTATTCCAGTGGGCCTGGAAACCTACTCTTTAATAAGAAGAATATGAAATCGCCTATCCCCAGAACATTGTTTTTAAATTTAAGCAAGTTTATTAGAAACGTTTTTATTTTACCCATTTTGTATGTTTCTGCGTATACAGAGAACAAATAACAAAAATTACCAGCATAAACACCAGTTTTTAGGGATGCTGAAATACTAGAATGATTTTGTCTCTAGTATGTACTACTACTGAGGATAATTACCTCTATGTTTTTTTTTAAAGTCACGTGGTAAATTAGTATAAAGAAATGCATAATAAAAGACTTAAGCCAACCTCACATATCTAAGTCTTTTTTTAATCCATGTAAAGACTGACATTTCCTCCTTTACTTTTAAGAAGGTTAATTTATGAAAATCTGTATGCGACACTTTTAAACCTGCAGTTCTTGGAAAAAAATGACTTGTAGTCCTTTAAATATTAGAGCAGTGCAAGAATGTCCATAAATAATTCTTACTCTCCCACAAGCAAGAGTGCTAGGAAATGTGCAGACATTGCAGATTTTTACTGTTTTCTATGCTTGCATTTGTGTTACAATAAATGAGAATAGATTCTAATATCCATTTCTATTACATGCATTAGCATAAGCTGTGGGGAAAATGAAATGTATCCTATGCTTTGAGACAGTGGGGAAATTCACATGCCTACATGTGAGCAGAACATTAAGTATTTCTGGGTTTTTGTTTGTTTGTTTGTTTTTGTTTTTTCCTATGTTTGCTTAAAATGTTCTAGGGATTGTTAATGTTTCATAGCCTTTTAGCATCATTTCCACTAATATTTTTGGAAGAATAAATCAGTTTCATTTAAAAAAAGCCTTATTTGAGGGAAGAATTACATCACACTAACATGTACATGAACAGATTTAGAGTGTGTACTTCTTGTCACTCTTTTCTTACCAATGTATAATTAAAATGAAAACAGCAGTCTAAAAACTGAATTATAACAAAGGTGTCTTTTTTTCTTAGCCACTAGAAATAAAATTTAAGCTGATATTTAGGACAAAATTGTTTTTTTTTTTTTTTTTTTTTTTTTTTTTTTTTTTTTTTTTTTGTTTTTTTTTTGATTAGATATTGTGGTTTTTTTTATTTGTGTTTTTTTTAAAAAATTAAAAAAAAAAAATAATTTTATTTTATAAAAAATATAAAAACCCCCAAAAAAACAAAAAAAAACACCAAAACCAAAAAAAAAACAAACAAAAAAAAAAAAAAAAAAAAAAAAAAAAAAAAAAAAAACAATTTTGTC